>JAQFVV010012409.1:5502003-5810404 GCA_028023455.1 Epiperipatus broadwayi | reverse complement strand
AATCTATGTGTAACAGAAAAATATAAAAAATCTTGAGAGCAGCTTAATATTTTCTGACTGCTGAATAGAATTTACATATTTCTATGTACATCATTGCATTAATGTCTTTTTTGCTTTTTTAATTATCTAACTAGTAGAAGAGCGACACATTTTATCTTGTAAGTAGACACAGGCAAGCTATAATAAATTTTTAGGGATTTCTATATCAGCAATTTTATTTTCCAATAGTAAATATGAAATTAACTAAGGTTTGCAATTAGCACATCATTTTATAATAAATATATATGGGGACAATAAAGTTTATAACAATTATTAAAACTATAATGATGACTTACAGTTTTTGAATTCAAGGTAGCTTTTATTATTGGTTAATTTCTTTTTTCTTGCAGTTAATTTTGTTGGTTTTTATGGAAAAGTTATATAAAACAGGTAAAACTTTTCCATTACAGTAGCGTCACTCAGTACAAGCCAGAGTAATCAATGGATGCCCTATCTAGTGCCTGCTCATCCAATATCCCCAGACTATTTTCTAGCTTATGGCTTTCTGTGAGGATCTGAGTGGCATTACTGTAGGGGTGCCTGTTTTAATAACATTTATGAGCACCATAAGAAATGGTGATCACGTGATGTTTAGTGGCTTAAAAGTTATATATTTAATGGCATCAAACATGGGTTGTTTCTCTCTCCCTCTCTTGGCAATTAGTAACTAACTTTCACGTTTACCAGACTACTATAGAACTGCAATTAACTGATGTTATTTGTTGTCTCGTTATAGCTTTACTATCTTTCCACATGATAATTTGTGTTTACTGAATTTAAAAACAATGCTAAATGTTTTTATTTTTTTCGAAGACACGTTGAGTGGTTCAGTAAATGGTGTTGCAGGTTGTTTTTCAGTTGGCTTATAATGATTCATTTAATTAATAAATTAATCACAAAAGAAAATAATTTAATTGCATTTTTTTTCTACTATTGAACATTTTCCATTTTAAATATCGAGTTTACTAAATTAAAGTTTAAGACTCAAAGCTATCTTTACATAAGTTAATCATTAAAAAAAAAATTACAAACAAAAATCATTTTATAATATCCAATTTTCAATTTATTTATTAATTTCAACAATGTTTAAGTGCTAAAAATTGTGTTTGAAACTTGTAAAAATTATACATGTGATGACGTTTTCGCACTGATGAGCTGCTCTCTATTTAAACCCAACATGGTTTCTTTTCCTTACTTTATATTAATACATTGTACAGGCTTAAACATGCATTTATATATGTAATATATGCGGGATTCGAACTCAGACTTTCCACCACTCTCAGTGACCCACCTGATCACACACATGTTGAAAAGATAATAATCACCAATATATGTATTTCATGCTAAACCAGCAATCATCAGTTGGTCTAGATTACTATCCTCACACATATATATAATCAGTACTCAGCTTTATATCAAGATAGCCGAATCCTCATACTTTAATGGACAGGCTTTAAACTATTCCAACTCACAACTCTTCAGCCTTCTATTTTATTGAAAATCTGATGATGGAACGTTCAAAGCATGTGTGTGATCAGGTGGGTCAGCAATATGAGATGGCACTGAGAATAGTGGGTCATGTAAAAGTCTGAGTTCGAATCCCGCATATATTACTTTTATATCATAATAAATATGACATTTAATCGCGATTGCTTTATAATATTTTTATCACTCACTCAGCTTATTTATTTAAGCCCAATTTAATTCGAATTCTCAAATGTTTCCCAAATAATTCAGAACTTTTGAATTATCTGTTTAAATACTATAAAATATCTTTATATTCATGTATGTGATATAATTTCTCATATATGCAGAAACATTTAATTATCATACACATGTCAATGTTATAGTTTTCATCATTTGTATTATTATATAATATTAGCAATAATTTTTAATATGCGTACATATATAAAATCTTGTATTGATTTATTTATTTTTATTGCATAATTTTCTTACTTTAATTCCCTACTTTTTTCTCTCTTGATTCAAATTGTATAACTTTAGTGATCAACATTTTCTATAACTATTACCTCATATATTACTATAGATGTTGTCAAGAATTGGTGGCCGAGTGGTTAGCATGGCTGCCTTACAAGCAGTTGTCCCGGGGTTCGCTTACCGGCCGATGCTTTGACACATAATACTATAGATGTTATATATATATTTACACATATAATGATTCTGTATGGCTGTGTTTAATAAGATAGATAGATATACCAATATTAATCTTTAAGTTTAAAGTTTATATCTGGGCTAAAAAAATAATATATATTTCTAGTCTAATTAGTAATAATCATTAATGGATTTGTTTAAAATGGTAAATATCAAGTATGAAAATGCAAGAAATTCCTGACTTTTAGATCAAATTATATTAATTTGATATTAATAAATACTGAACACAAATGGTGAAAATATGAAAGGTTGTGATCTGGGTTGAATAAAGAATGTTGTTTCACCCAGAAATGCATCTTAGGGGTCTTTAATTTTTCCCACATGACATTTATTCAAATATTTCACATCTATGCAGTGGCATAGAAGTTTTAAGGATATATATTATAAGGAACATGAGCTTGAACTTTCAAGCTCCCTACATATATCCAATCAATCAAATGACCACATACATAAAAAAGATAAATGATCTCCAATATATATATTTAATGCTGAACCAGCACTCATCAGTTGGTCCAGACCACTATCTCCCACACATATATACAATCAGTGCACAGTTTATATTAAGATAGCAAATTTTTAAACTTTAATGGACAAGCTTTAATCTTCTACACTCTCCAACTCTTTAGCCTTTTATTTCATTAGCTAAGGAATTGAAGAATATAGAAGATTTAAAACTTTTAAAGTTTAAAGATTTGCTATCTTAATATAAACTGAGCACTGATTGTATTAATGTGTGGGAGATGGTGATCCTTTTCAACTGATGACTGCCAATTCAGTAAAAAATACACATATTGGAGATCATTTATCTTTTTCATGTGTATGTAATCATGGGTATCAGTTGTATAAGATGGACTGGATAGATGTAGAGAACTTGAATGTTCAAATTCAAGTCCCTTATAATTACATTAAGTATAGCATAGACAATATATATATATATATATATATATATATATATATATATATATATATATTTTAAATATTATATATATATGAAAAACAAAAAAGCAAGATAAACTTGCCAATGCTTGTAATTATGATCAACAGATGGCGTTTTACCAAAAGCACCATCAAAGCGTGTTTGTTTACATAAACGTCAGAGTAAGCATTCACTACCACTTTCGTTAGTTCCACCTTCAGATCATGATTTCAAGCTGATTTTGCTATCATCAGTGAAGGACAGGAAATAAGAAACTAGATCTAAACACTAAACTCTGAGTGTTTAAGAAACAATTTCTATTCAGCTTGCAAGCGTGAATTTTTTAGACACATAATGTCTTCAAAATCAGCATAGCAAGCCAGATAGCTATATGGGTCTGATATCAGTTCAGTATCTCCACATAGTAGAAGCCTCTGCAATATATATCATTGCAAGAAAAACTTCAAAGGTACATTTATGAAAAACAAAAAAGCAAGATAAACTTGCCAACAGTTGTATTATGTGTCTAAAAAATTCACACTTGCAAGCTGAATAGAAATTGTTTCATAAACACTCAGAGTTTAGTGTTTAGATCTAGTTTCTTATTTCTTGTCCTTCACTGATGATAGCAAAATCAGCTTGAAACCATGATCTAAAGGTGGAACTAATGAAAGGTGTAGTGAATGCTTACTCTGACATTTATGTAAACAAACATGCTTTGATGGTGTTTTTAGTAAAACACCATTTGTTGATCATAAATACAAGCATTGGCAAGTTTATTTTGCTTTTTTGTTTTTCATAAATGTACCTTTGAAGTTTTTCTTGCAATGATATATATTGCAGAGGCTTCTACTATGTGGAGATACTGAACTGATATCAGACCCATATAGCTATCTGGCTTGTTATGCTGATTTTGAAGACATTATGTGTTTAAAAAATTCATGCTTGCAAGCTGAATAGAAATTTTCATAAACACTCAGAGTTTAGTGTTCTAGATCTAGTTTCTTATTTCCTATCCTTCCCTGATGATAGCAAAATCAGCTTGAAATCATGATCTGAAGGTGGAACTAACGAAAGAGGTAGTGAATGCTTATTCTGACGTTTATGTAAACAAACACACTTTGACGGTGTTTTTGGTAAAATGCCATCTGTTGATCATATATATATAGAAGTACAATGTTTAGGAGTAAACCTGGGATAATGGAAAATTATTATCATTATTTCTAAGTCAATGACTAGTCTAATTTAAATATACAAAAGAATATAAAATGAATGAGCATGAGAGAGTAGCAAAAATACTAACTATAAATTCACCAGCATTACTAACAAGTAATAATAATCATTCATCATCATGATTTATCAACAATAAAAATAAATCAATAGTCAATCTTGTGACGGGATTTGAAATGAGTCTACTATAAACCAGGCTCATCACTTAACCCTTGTCAAACTTAGGGCATCAACACAATATAATAATTTGGATGCAAATATTTAAAAGTGGTGCTAATCCACAGAATATCTAACAATAAAAATAATAAATATTCTGGGTTACTAAAACATGCTGATCATCATCAATGCTCTAGCCACTTAGTACCACTAATGTACTGGTCAACTATAAACTTAATTTCTAAAGAAATAGTAAATAAAATGAAATGTAGTGCATGACCATTAAAGGATATCCCCTTTGCACTATCCAGCATCATCATGATTTGGATGTCCATAACACTAAATATAAACTCCTTTTATATAACAGACTATTATGCACGAATCCAGCTCAGTGAACAAAAGCTTTATAACTGTTACTTTGAGTAAGAGATATAATACAACATATAATACTTTATATTTTAGAATTAAATAAATTCACTGGAATAATTTAAACAATGAAATATAATTTTATAAGTAGCAATTAAATTAAAATGAAATTAAGGTCAGTAGACTATGCCTATAAATATAAATTAACATTCTGATTTTGATTAAAATACAAAAAAAAAATTATTTATATTGTGATTTACAAATGCACCTATATATAAGCATTCAAATGGTCTGTATAATAATTTAAAAATTAATATGTTTGATGTTATAGACTGATAAAAATTCAATAGTTTTTAATAATACATAAATGCACATGTATGTGGTATATAAAATATAGATAGAATGAATCAAAGCTATTAATTAATTCATTATTTCTAATGGTAAAAAAAGTACTTATTTTTACCTATTAAAAATATATATTACTTCTTTACAGTCCTTAAAAGTTTTTTTTTCTTTTTTCCCAAGTTATTCTCAATTAATTGTAAACATCTTTAAAAATATTCTAGCAAGTTCTTTTGTTCAATATAGAAAGATTTTTGGAGTTTTCATTTTTTAATAATTATACTGGAAACACTTCTTATTTTTAATTGAATAATTTAGACAAAAGTTATTTACTTTCAAATCTTATAATTTAAAGATGTTAACTACAAATGTATTTAAAATAATGTCATTTTTCAATAAAATTATTCACCAAAATCTATTTATGAAGTAGGTCTGCTATGCACACACTCTCTCTATATATATGACAGTAATTTTGTCTGTCCTTTTCTGCCTATAGGTAAAGCAGCATATGACATAGCATGGTAATACTGAAATCTTTTGGTAAGCTTGCCCATTATAATCATGTCCATAGTAGAGTAATATAATATCCCATTGACATTTTGGGGGAGGTATAAATCAAGTCACTGATGAAATTCAATCATTTCCATTTAGTCTCTATCATTTGATGGACTTCAAGCAAGCCAGCCATCTAATGCACATTATGGGCTATGGAACACAAAAAACAGGCCCTTTATTTCCATGTGAATCCAAACTCTTCATCATTGTACTAGTAAGTAGCAGCTTATACTTTGCATCTTCAGTTATATCTTCATAGTAGCAATAATTTTGTTGTCATAATCTAGAAAAAATTATAATCTGTCATCTAATATTTTTTTCCAATCTTTTTATAGTCAGGGTAGAATTTAAAAAAAATATAGTAATTAAAAATAAGTTTTCTTTATCTTGATTGAAAAAAGTTAATAACTCTTTTCAAATCACTTTAATCCTTTCAAAAACAACTTTGTAGGATTTTTATCAAAATATGTTATACAAGCTTTAATTAAAAAACTGAATCTAATCAAAATAGATAGTGGAATTTTATAATTACCAGTAATATAAAAACATGCTTGTTTTAATTTCAGAATTAGAATTTATCAAATATTAATTAGACCTTTTTAAATGTTTAATTTATAATTTTTTTTTAATTCAAAATTATTTAATCCTTAACTGTTACTCCAGTGTAATATAGAAAATATCTACAAAAACTTTTTTTGTGTGTTTATTTCTACTTTTCCTTTCAACTTTCTCTCTCTCTCTCTCTCTCTATATATATATATATATATATATATATATATATATATATATATATATATATATATATATATATATATATATATATATATATTACTATGTTGTTGCATGCCATGAGACACATAACTGTCTTATGCCCTTCATCATGGGGAAAAGATAAATAAAACACCCATTTAACAATATTTTACATAATATACATGTATAATCAAAACAAAGCTCACAACTCAAACTATGTACTCATCAAGTTTTTTAAAGATTTGCCAGGCATCTAACAGCTAACAGAATAAATAGTCATCTGCAATTCTGAGAAAGATAAAGAATTCAGCCACTGGATTGTAGTATATTATGCAGCATGAATGCCAAAAGGGTTATCTCAATTTAGATATTATAAGCTACCACAACCCCAAATAAAAATAATGCAAAAGTCTTCATAAAGTCTTGCTATTTTGAGTCTTAGGGGCTATGAAAATATAGAACTATACCTTGCTTCTTTTCTTGGATATTAGATACTGGAGAACATGGCAGGATTACATTAACTAAACCATGATAAACAATAGGAAATCAGAAAGTGGTTTGGAGCAATGCCTGAGACAGAACACTTTCTTGGAGTTGCATGAAAACATTGTATCCTCAAGCCAATGACAAAATCCTCCATCCATCATCAAAACTGAAAGTACAGCTAAACAAACTCCAACATTCAAAAATCCAACCCAATCTCCAAAATCACTGATTTTCTATTTAACTCTAAACATGAACTCCATAAATATACATTAAACTTACAATTTTATAATTTATAATTATCAATACTTTTGTCACATATTTCAGAGTTATTTTTTATGCTATTTTTGCATAAAATGCATCCTTTTTTTCCAGATGTTTTATTTGAGATCAAATTGGGTGGCAATTTTGTAGTAATGTTCACCAATACTTGATTATCATTGGGCCCATAGTTGTGTAGCCATTTGTAACAGTGCAGAGAATTGGGATGATGGAAAATCATCATCATTAACCTCAGTTAAAGACTCAAATTTAAACATACAAATAATATAATGACTGAATATATAACTGTCCCACATATATATAATTTTTCATAATTTTCAACAACTAAAAAATAGTATATATAAATGAAATTATATATATATATATATAATTTTATACTGCAATATACAACTAATAAAATTTATATATAAAATTAACTTTATATAAAAACTGACCGATGAAAAAAGCATGTAATATAAATAAATTTTACACAATAAAAAATCAAGGTATTTAATTCCATGTATTTTGTAATTAATCTCTAATGTGCACACATGGGTCTGCATTCCTCTTTTCTTCCTCAGGGGTGAATGGTAGTGGTCATTGGGGACCTGGTTTATTGGTGCAGGTTGTTGCCAATCATTGTTGCTACCCGGAAAACCTGCAAGGAGGGTATAGGGCCAAAGTTTCATTACCATTTCTGCTCTGATGGGCTGCTGCACCCCCTTGATAGATTGGTTTGGAGCAGTGCACATTACTGGTTATCATTTCCCTAGTTGGCAGTCCAATTTTGGCCAGGTGGACCGAATGTGGTACCTGTCCATTTGGACTTTTGAACTGGGAAATAGAGGTACCTGGAATGGGCTTGACATGACTCGGCTGCAGGTCAAGGATTTAATGTTTAATGGCCCTGGTGCCTTGGACCTCATTGCCTGTTCTGGTGGTTGGCACAATGCTGCATGTCTGCCTATTCATCTGAAGCATTTGGGTCTTTGCTTTGGGGGCCCAGAGATGGGAATCATTTGGTGAAGGATGATTTCTCAGTGGTTGGATCATGTAGACACATGTATAGATACACATTAAACAATATTATAGTAACCCTTTTATGGATATAATTGTTATTGAGGGTATGTACCTTTTGTAAACATGGTTAATAATTGTTTTACCTTTGTAACATTGAATGCTTTGTAATCATCAATGGATAAGTAGGTCCAAAATTTTTTGTAATCTTTTAACTAATAAAGATTACTTTTGAAACTATAAAAGATATTTTAAAATATTATGTTTATTTAATTAAATTTATACTTCAAAACAAAATATTATACAATACTCTCTGATTATTTTTAACTTCTACATTAGAAGTAGTTATCATCTCTTCTTGTTCTTCTTTAGATCTACTTATTATTAATTGGAATAATTAAAGGATATTTGATGATAATAGTATAATGTTCATTAATATTCAATCTTTTATTAGATGGCCCTAAAATAGAGAAATTAGAATGAATTATTGCTTCTAATACAAATATATACTTTACCTTTATAAGATTATGAAAACAAAAAATGTTTAATTTCAAGACCATTCTGGCATTGTTTTTATTAACTAATTATTTGACATGTTATGCAAACGAAGATTTTTGAAATTAAAAGATATGAATCAATATATTATTCTAAATCTTTTTACATATGCCAAAGTTAGAAGTACTTACTTTAAAATATTAATGACAAGGCATGTTTTAAAAATAAATTACAAAACAAAGGTTATTGATTGTAGAGATTCTGGTATAAAACGTCTTTTTAATTTAATGCATACATCATGGGTTGTTTCTTATTTTATTACTATTTATTTATTTATATTATAGAATAACTTTCAAGTAAATAGATTTTATATATGTATACATTATTTACAAGGCATTTTTCTCTTTTACAATGTTTTCTAAAGATTTTAGTTATAATCTGTTGCCACTCCTCACTTTATTTATTACAGAGATTATGGAATTTGTTTGTGATACTAAATAGTTACTTTTTAAAAAGTTTACATTATATTTTAAGTTTTCCTTCTTGTTTTGTTTTTTGTTTTCTAATAAACAACTAATCTTGGATAGTTATTGGTTTATTTACTAATTCCTCATGCATTCCATATAATCTATCATGATTAATGTTATGCTTTTTAATATGCTAGCTTGGTTCTGGTTAATTCTGACCTATGTCTTAGAATGAATCTTTTTCTTTTTAATTGATCAGATGTTAAATTTATTTATAAAATAATTCTAGTGGTTTTAATTTTCGCAGCAATGTTTTTATCAATTTTTTTTTTTTTTTAAGAGTTATTTTGCTTTATATGATAATTCATGTTTGCATATTATTGCACTGCCAAAATATTTTTTGAAATCAATGTTTGCACACACACATACACACACACAAGAGTGAAATTTCCATGATGATTTTAGGTATTATTATATTTAATGATATTCAAATATGCTAAAATAATGAAAAATATCTTTATATTTACATGATAATATAAGCAAAGTTTAAGGGTTTATTGAACCAACTTCCTTTAGCTCAAAGAGATTGTATTTAAAATTCTGTTTACTTTTAATTTGAAATTACATAAATATAAGAATATTGTTACAGTAATATTCATAATAATTACGTCATAACATACGAAATATTGATACTGATATTACTACATTTATTGCAGTCATGAATTCACACTTATATAAATTCAAACTGTAATCAATAATAAAAGTTTTTTTGCTGAAAAGTGAAAAGTGTAAGATTTTTGAAATTCAATATTATAAATTCAAATTAGAAATGATTTAAAATATTTTCTACTAATTTTGCTATTAATCTATATTAATAGTAATAGTAACAAGTCAGATGTCTAAAAGTTTCAGATCTTCTTCTAACAATTATCTTTTAGATAAATGCTTTGCTTGAGTTGGTTTTTTAGTTCTAATGTCCCAACTCTCACTGAAGAGACCCATAGGTCGAAACCGGTCTGGGAATGGGGACCATTCAAGATAAAAATGATTTGAATGCCTTCTCTTGTAGGAAAATATTTATAGATGACTTTCCCTCTTGCTATCTACAATGTAGAATATTTGTTTAAGATATTGTAACGACAACTATCAATAAAAGTTTTTTAATAAGAATTCTTAAGGTCTGCTGATTACATATACTTTTTATAACTATTATTATATCATCAGAACTACCTATCACTGAATTAAAGATATGTCAAACCATTATTGATTAGTTTAGGAAGTGAGTTTCAGATATTCTTATCTGATTCTAATTCAACTATCTATCATGAATCAGTTAAACATATTAGCTAAAAAAGTTTCACTATCTATCCCTGATAGTATTATAGTATTAAAATTTCTGTTTTTAAAACAAGTTAATACTTTTATCAGTGACCAGAGAATATTTATATAGATTGAAATTATGCTGAAAGTAGTTTACACACACAAAAGAAGGCCAATAATATAACAGACTAGCAGAAATTCATAAGAGACCATATGAACCAAGAGTAGCAATGAAGCACTTCATAAATGGATTACAATGATTAAATATTTCTAGTCAGCAACCAAAACTGTTGCAAAAAAAAAAACTCCACCAGAAGTTAGCCAAAAACATAAAAAATATAAGCCATTAAGAAATCTTAATCATGGACTTATTATCAGTTTTAAAATCTTGATTGATGGCCGTGTTTGCCCAACTAGAAAAAAAATAATGGAGTCAAAAAATTTCCAAGATATCCTATAATTAAGTTTAACATCTCTAAATATTTAAATACAATTAATAGCACTGTTTTTAAATATAAAAGAAATGAAGGTTAAGGTAAATTTTCAAAGTGCCAGTCACACAAATTCAGTTCATTTTAGTTCTGTGTAGTTTGTCATAATGGTAGAGAATTCCAGTTGATATCCAGAGATCCCAGGATCACTTCTGGTGCTTGATCATCTTATAAACTCTCGAGTAATAAAGCCATATGCTTATGTTTTTTATTTCAGTCTACACCTTGCTACATGATAAAAAATTGAAACATTTTTTGAAGGATATATTTCCATCAAACACACTCTTTAGCTGCTTTTGAAAAGAGTGCTTATCTTAAACATGTGTCCAGAAGAGATTGTTTCAGGGTTTTTTTTATTGTGTGAAATGTACAGAATAATATTAAAATTGCAGCAGACAGATATTTGAAGAATTAACTCTACTTCAGTTTATTTCATCTCTAAATATTGTAACTATATAAATAGGCAAAACTCTCCATACAGTAGTGCCACTCATTGCAAGCCAGAGTAACCAATGGATTCCAGAAGACTTGTGCATAAAATCCCTATTTAGTGCCTACTCATCCAATATCCTCAGACTAGTTTCTGACTTTTGGCCTTCATCAGTGAGAAGCCTTGGATATTGTGATGTTTAGTGGTTTAAGTATATAAAATGTAGTTAATATTTAAAATGGATGTATTTCAATTCTTCTTAGATTAAATTTAATAAAAACTATTGTTAAAATTGGTGGGTGGGGGGGTCATAATAATCTCATTTTAGTGATGACATCTGTTTTTGTAGTTATTATAATGTGAGTACGCACGGACCTATGATTTGAGGGCTTTACAATAGGCATGTTTAATATACAGAATTATTGTTTTGATTCTTATGTATTCTGATGGATGAACACTTAGTTTGTGCATTCAAATTAATGGTTAAATAATTGTCCCAAGCTGACAATGGCTCAATAGTTAACCTGATCTACAGAAGACCATTTCAAATCCAGTCACCAGATTGACTGTTGATTTATATTTTCTATTGTTCAAATCCTGTCACCAGATTGACTATTAATTTTATGCTGATGTATTATTATTAATCATCAATGATGATGATGGAAGAGTATTACTTATATTTATTGATAATGCTGGTTGATTTAATTGGTTATGCTTATAGTTGCTCTAAGGGTTTAGCTGGCTAATCTCTCCAAGATCTTATGATCTCATGCTCTCTTGAATATATAAAATTTCTTATATCCTTTAAATTTAATTATTTGAAATATTTTATATGTTGTTGAACTTTGGTGTAATGATATTTCCTTCATCCCACCTTCATCCTATCTTTCTGCTCCCATTACAAATGACTACCTAACTGAGGGCTGATGATGATCATGTACTGATGGCAATCATGTACTAGTGATCATCATTACAAAATTAGCACTCAACTTTATCTCAACCACAACTGAAAAAGAAAAAAATATGCATTTTATGCAGAATTAATTTTAAAAATTACTGTGAAATATGTGACAAGAATATTGGTGGTTATAAATTATAAAATAGTAGTTTTCATGTATATTTAGAGGATTTCATGTTTAGATTTAAGTAGAAAATCTACGATTTTGGAGATTGGGTTGGATGTTTGATTGTTGAAGTGTGTTTAGCTGTATTTTTAGTTTTGATGATGGATGGAGATTTTTGTCATTGGTTTGAGGATGCAATGTTTTCATGTGATTCTGAGGGTTGTTCTATCTAGGCTATTTGCTCCAACCCATTTTTTGTATTTCATATTGTTTATCACAGTGCAGTTAATGTATTTCTACCATGATTCTAGCCTCTAAGTCTCCAAAGAAAAAGAGCATAAGCCCATAAGACTGAAAGGAAGCAGGGCATAGTTTCATATTTTCCAGACCCTCCATGGGAGAGGGCTTTGCAAAGATGGTTGCAATATCTTTATCATGGATAGTAGTAGCTTATAGTGTCTCAATTGAGTCCTCTCGGTATTCATGGTACATTGGGTACTTATAGTCCAATGGCTGAATTCTTTAAATATATTAAAATTGCAGGTCACTATTCATTCTGTTAACTGTAGGATGTCTGTCAGGTCTCTAAAAAATGATGAGTACATAGTTTGAAATATAAACTTTGTTTTGATTATACGTGTATATTATATAAAATATTCCTTAGCTAGGTATTTTATTTCTACTTTCCTTTTTTTCCAGAAGGGGAATTATATAACAGGTCTGTTATATGGCACACAATAATATAGTCTGTATGCACACACATATATATAAATTTGAAAGGAAAAGTAGAAATAATTACAGACAAAAATTTTGTAGATATTTTCTACATTTCTGGAATAATAATAATTAGGGATTAAATAATTCTGAGTTTAAAATAAAATTTCATTATGAAATAATTATTTAAGAAGATCTAATAAATATTTTCATTGAGTTCTGATTTTGAAATTCAAAAACAAGCAGTTCAAACGGATAATTGTAAGAATTTATATTATTTTTGAAATCTTTTAATTAATGCTTGTATATATTTCTCTATCTAAGTAAAAACATATATACAAAAGCGAGTTGTTTTTAAATAATTCATTTAAAAGACATTTTAAAATTTCTATATTTAAATTTATAACTTAATGACTTAAAGTAAAACAAATGAATAATTTGTTTGAGTCACATGTCTAAAAGAAAGGAGGAATCTACAGATGATTTTATGTATATTATTGAAGAAATTGTTTTTAGTAAATCCCTAAAAATGACATTTTAAAAATACCAGCAAATAAATTTGTTTGGATTAAAAATCTAGGAATAAAGATTTAATTCTTTGACTTAATATTTTTAAAAGGAAAAAAAAGTTGATAATACTTTTAAAAAAAAAAAAAAATTATAAACTGATATATTTTTTTTAAAAATAAGAAAAACTGTAAACTATTATGATTTATTTTGATTTATATCTATATTTTTGTATACATACGTATGTGTGAGTTTTATAAACTTTCAATATTAAATTAATTAGGAGAAATATAATATTATTGTGACAAATAACATATAGGATATAAATGCCAATGTGCATATACATTCCTATGCACACAACATATATGTTAAATCAAGTATTAACTATGTATTGTGAAATTAATAATTTTTACAAAAATGAAATATATGCTATAGATGTCAGTGTGTGCCTGCAATTTAATATGCACATACATGTATGTTAAATATGTTATTTAATTATTGAAATAGTTAAGGCTTTACTTCATTAATGTTTGAAATAAATTAATATATTGTAGGAGTATATATATATATACTCATACATTCTCATACATTTATGTAATCAATATGTATAAATTATATTTACATTATTATTTTACTTATGAAAATAAATATATAAAGTTACTATTTTTCATTCTTTAAAATGAAAAATGACGTTGTTGACAAAAGACTGTTGACAAGGTGATAAATGACCTCTGGGTTCACAGTTTATCGAATTAAAGGAAGTGAAATTAATTTAGTGTTTTAATATCTAATTGTTATTGCAACAATGAGAATGGGTATGCTTCAGCGAGTTGATGGAGCGAGACATGAAATAATTCTTCTATTCTTGTTATTAGAAAAATAAGGATTCTATTTTTATCAGCTATATTTTCATAAAAACTTTTACTATGTTTGATTACAAATAACAGTGTAAGTTGAAGTTTATATTTTAAACAATTTAATACTCATTAAAAGAAGTTTCTTATACTTGTTCAATGAAAGTAATCTAAATATATTTTTGTGTTTTATAAAAAAAATTGTTTGAATTACGTTTTAAAATCTAAACAGCGTCTTAAAAAAAAAAGAACATGTTTATAAAAACTTCATTCAAATTTTATGTACTTTTCATTATAAAGAAAATGCAGAGTGGCTAGAACACAAATATTTATCATGGGATAGATAAAATGCACTTGCCTAATCAAACATATATATGTGGGAATAACATCGTTGCCGAATGCTTTAGAATTATAAAGAAATTAGATCTTCAAAATGGAATTATGAATGCCTTAAAATTATAAAAATTAGATCTTCAAAATGGAATTATAAATATTAATGAAGGAACTTTATATTAAGAAGATGAATATAAAGAGGAAACTAAATGTCAACTTAGGATATCCTAATATTATTCTCTTTAATGTTTAACAACAAAGGAATCAAAAAACTGCGTCTTCGAAGGATTTTCATTCTGGCGAGGAACATTAACTTTTATAAATGCCATTTGGGATTTTTGAAAAATTATAATTAGGAAAAGTTAATTTCATTTTCTTTATCATCGTAGAGAATTAATAATTTAGAATATTTTTGTTTTTATTTATGATTAATAAAGATTTAAATATCGGTTAATAAATGTTAATTTTGGGAACGGGATAATGTGAACTTAGAGGTAAGATATTAAACTATTTTTGAATCCACATATTATTTTCCATGACATGACACTACATTGTTTATACTAATCAAAATAGACTAATAAATGTAATGTGTGATAAAGAAATAAATGATTAACATTGTTGTGAAGTATATATTTTTATATTAATAAATATAACTTGACTGACAATCATTTTAGCGAATGAAGGTGTTATATACAAATAATTGGATTATTATTTGTATTATCTAATTAGTGTAAATTAGCGTTAATATAATTGTCTAAATATTAGGATACTTATATTTTAAATAAATTGTAAAATCACGTAGTGTTATAGGTTTAGAAAATATATCTACCGTAAGCAAAGAGAATGTTTATATTTTTAATATAAGGAGGTAGATATATAAATATTTTTTTATATATATTGTAAAATTTAAATTATTTAAGTGTTAAATAAATAAGTATGTTTTTTATATTAAATGAAGTCTTCAATTTTGTTTTATTTGAATTAAAGAGTTAGTGAGATTCGTTGTTAATATTACTTTAAAATATTGATAGGAACCCCTGAAGAGAGTAAAGTGTTAAACTTCCCTGAGTTCGAAATCTGAGCATAACGGTAAAGTTAATTAAGGTGAAAATTGATTTGATGTGGTTGGATATAATAATTTTTTTAAAAATAATAAATTAGTTATTGGGAACAAATATAGTTTTATATCAAAATTAAATCACATCATTCGTGGCATCCTATATGAAGACCTTAAATCTGACTATAGTGAGATGGCGACTCCTTAACTTATCTTGTTGAGAGGGGGCATACCGTTACATATGGTGCACACAACTAGGGCCTTGAATCATAGATTCCATATCATTATTATATTGAATCATAGATGTTATATTGTTTGTATAGCGATACAAAACATTGAGGGATAAATGGTATTAATAATGGTCTCATATTAAATGTGTTGTAAAATAGTAGGTAATAAAATAATGGAGACTTTGAAAATTAAATAAGTAAAATTTAAATGAATAGATCACTCGCTTAAAAATATAATTTTAAAATTAGGCATTAGGGTAAGAACACACATATATATCTTGAAAAGAGAAAGGCATCACATTAATATCCTATGATAAATAATATATTATCGTACAAATAAAGTTAAGTTAAAGATAGTTTTATGATTACAAGAAGTAAGTATAAAATATTTTCTTCTAATACTAATAATATGGAAATGCAAACTGAGATACTTAGTTCAGATATAGCTGATGATACTATGAATCGTACTAATGAACAAATAAATATAGGTGTGTCTGAGAGTAATTCTATATTAGATACTCATGTTCCAGAAATTATGGACATTGTGGACAAACCTATAGAAAGTAAAACCAGTGATAATCCATCATTAAGTCAAATGATGTTAATGATGCAACAAATGATAGAGAATTTAAATACAAACATTGATACCAAGATGGAAAGTATGAATACCAAAATGGAAAGTGTGAAAGTAGATATTACAAATGAATTATCAATAAAATTAGATAATATAAAAGTAGATTTGCAGGATGAGGTATCACAAATACAAACAAATATGAATAATGAAATTCAAAAAATTCAAAAGGTTATTGAAGAAACAGATCTTAAGTGTCAAAAAAGATTTTTTGAATTTGAAACAAAGCTAGAAAATAAAGTAGAAAACAAATTTCTAGAAATAAAAACTGTATACAATCATCTCCAAATTGATATGTATAAAATCAAAGAAGAGACTGAAAAGGTTTTAGATGAGAAAATAGAAGATGTCCACATAGAAATTAATAACCAAGACAAGAAAATTCAGTCTATGGAAAAAGATTTTCAGTGTCTAAATATGAAGCAAAATTTGATTGATTCAGATGTAAAGTTAAATAAAGATAATATTGAAATATTATTAGAGAATCAATCGGAGATATTTAATCAATTGGAAAATAAAAATATTACCGTAGATCAAACCATAAAAGTTTTGAAGGATGAGTTTGAGAAAGAAAGAAAAATAATGATGGAAAATTATACCCAAGCTTGTAAAAGGATTAAATTATCTAATATTAAAGAAGACACTACTTCAGATAAATTTAATCAAATATTAGAAGCTATTAATAGAATAAGGGAAGATCCAAATAAAAAGGATCATCAAGATGAAATAGTGATTGAGATGGAAAACATGCAAAGGGAACAAAATAATGAGGATAATATTAGTTATTTTATAGGAGACTTTGCTCACCATCACAATCAACAATCATCTATAAATCTGCAAAAAGAAAATGTTAGCAATACAAATCACGTATTACAATCTAATGTTGTGAATCAATTTGTAAAATTAAAACATTTTCAAGGGTTTACAAATGAAGCTCCAATAAAACATCTAAAGAGTTTAAATTTATATTTTTCAGTAAATAGTAATTTGACAGAAGGTGAAAAATTGATAGTAGCATACAGTCATTTACAAGGTGATGCTTTATCATGGTGGGAATCATTATTCCAAATACCTAAAACTTTTGAAGAATATCAAACATTATTGATAAAGCTTTTTGGAATAGTGATCGTCAAGAATCACTGTTGTATCAAATACTTCAGGAAAAGTATAAAAGTATGCCAGGTGAAACTCTTACTAAATTTTTTAGAAGACAGGTATCAAAACTGAAAACCCTTGATACTTATCATTTTAGCCAAAATCAAATTATTCGTATTGCAAAACACAACTTACCTATGAAAATTGAGCAGTCTTTATTATTTTCTAATGCACAAAATATCGAACAAATTATAGATATTTTAAATAATATTGACTCAAATAACCAAAATCTTAATCAAAATTATGTTGAAAGAAAGAAAGAAAATATTCAAGTAAATGCTATTAATTATAAAAAAAGAAAGCATAAGACTTTTAATAATTCACAAAGTAAAACAACGAAGAGTGATAATAATGCAGATGTTAAATTAAGTTCTGATACACATCAAATTTCAGAAATTAAGAGTATGGCATCTACTAGTGGATTGAATAAAGGTAAAATAGGGTATAATAAAAATATACCCAAAGCAACAGCAAAATTAAATTAAAGAGGGTCTTCGGAAATAGTTCCTCTCCTCAAAGACCCATATTTAAACGAGGAACAAAAATAAAATTGTAGTTAAACAAATCACCAACATAATATGTTCAGAGGAAGATGATGAACCCAAGTATGTTGTTCAAAATTGTCCATTAATTAATATTATGTTTGAAGATTTGCAAATTAGAGCCTTATTAGATAGTGGTAGCCAAATATCTGTAATATCTGAGGAGTTTTATAAAAGGTTGATGGATAAAAATCTACATATTAAAACCTTACCTCTAAAACCAGTACAGATTACCCTAGCTAATAATAAAAGGGCAAAATTAATTCAAAAGCAGATCTGGATCAAACTAACTATTAATCAAACATGTATTTATCATGTATTTTTGATATTAACTGGACTTATTCATGAAATGATATTGGGAGTAGACTTTTACATCTGAACAAATGTTTGATTGATTTTAAAAATAAGATAGTTCATATAGGTGATGAGGTTTTAAGGATGACATTGTCTCCAAAGTATGATCTGTTGGAAATTGATTGTATAATGTCAAACGTACCAGAAACACTTGTAAAATCAAAAATTGCTGAATCAAATTTTATTGATGGCGATAATGTTAATAAATTGCAATCTATTATTAATGAATATAATACAATATTTTCAGAAATATCAGGAGTGATTGAAGGTTTTCAGCAAAGAATAAAATTAATTCATGATCAACCTTTTCAATCCAGATCTTATCCTATTCCTTATCAATATAGAGAAGAAATATATAAACAAATTAATAAAATGCTTGAATGGGAAATCATTTCCAAATGCTCTTCACCATACTGTAATCCAGTTGTGATGGTGAAGAAGAAAGATGGGTCGATGAGATTTTGTTTGGATGCTAGACAACTAAACAAAATTACTGTCCCTGACAGAAATATACCACCGCCCATACACAAATTATTAGTGAGATTTGGAAACAAGAAAGTATTTTCTACTTTCGATTTGACCTCAAGCTATTGGCAGATAGAACTTCATCCTGAAGATTGCCAATATACCACATTTCGGTATGAAGGATTTACTTATCAATTTAATAGGATGCCATTTGGATTGATCAATAGTGGTGCTGCTTTAATTCGATGCTTGGATAAAACCTTATCTCCTGATATAAAACAGATTGTGACAATGTATGTAGATGATGTTATAATTGCATCAACTACAATTGAAGAACATCTTCAACATATAGAAATGTTTTTTAAAGAGTGTTCTGACAAAGGAATAAAAATCAATTTTAAGAAAAGCACTTTAGTATCTAATGAAGTGATCTTCTTAAGTCATATTGTTGGTCACAATGGGATTAAACCTCATCCGGATAAGATTAGTGCTATACAGAATTTCCCTAAACCCACAAATAAAAAACAAATAAGATCATTTTTAGGAATATGTAATTTTTATAATCGTTTCTACCAAAAATTTTCTGATTGCATGGAACCGTTGTTAAAACTCATTAGAAAAGATGAGAAATGGAAATGGACTGAGGAGCAAGATTCTCGATTAGTGAGATGGAGTCTGTTATTACAAGAATTCAATTATACAATTAAATATTGTAAAGGATCCGAGAATGTTGTAGCTGATGCACTAAGTCGAAATCCATGTAAATCAGAACAACTACATTTATCGGTAGATAATGCCTACATTATGAATGTTGACCTGATAGTTGATGAAAATGTAGAGAACGATTTATTAAATATCCATAATTTACAAAATCAAGATAAAAATTTAATGCTGATTATTAAAACATTAAATAAAGAGGAAATTCTGTATACAGCCAGTAATCTTCCATTATATAAGATAGATAATATGGTCTTAAAATATAAAATTAATGATAATTTAAATGAGTGGAGGGTAGTAATACCTGAAGTTCTAAAAGACCCACTCATACAATATATCCATTGTTTATATGGACATTATGGTGTCTATAAAACTGAACAAACAATAAAGAATTGGTTTTATTGGCCTAATATGCATAAAGATATTTTGAACGAAATTCAAGATTGTCAAATATGTTTGAGAGCTAAACCAGTAAATAAAAATTATGTTAGTTCAATAAATTCTATCATTCCAGAAAGACCAAATGAGATCTTAGCTATAGACTACTATGGACCTTTACCTCCATTTAATAAAAAAAAATTTAGTAGTAGCTTATGATCTCTTCTCTAAATTTGTGTCTGCTTATCCAATACCCCAAGCTAATACTAGATATACTATTAAAGTATTAGAAACCCTCCATTTTGAAAGGATAGGGAAACCTATGACGATCTTAACTGATCATGGCACACCCTTCCTATCCAAAGAATGGAATATGTGGGTAAATAAACATCAAATAAAACATGTGCTTACTTCTATAAGGAATCCTCAGTCAAGCCCATGTGAACGTGTAATGCAGAAACTTGGACGTTTGTTTAGAACTTATTTGAAAGATAATCACAAGGGGTGGGTAAAGCACACACCAGATATGGTAAATTATATAAATTGGAGTGTTAATGAGTCCACTGGATTCACACCCATTAAATTGCAATTAAAACAAAATATACCAATATTATTTAAATATTATAAGCCACCAATCCCTAATTTAACCATAAAAATTGAAAAGGATAGAAAAGAAGCTTTAGAAAGAATGAGACAAATGGCTCAAAAGCGTCATAAAAATACATACAAGTCAAACTATCAATTCAAAGTAGGTGATAAAGTATTTTTAAAGACACCACATGTTAGTAATCCACAAAATTTTATTTTTCATAAATTTTGTAATAGCTATGAAGGACTATTTACCATTATAAAGAAAGCTGGACCAAATGCATACTGGTTGGATTGTGATGGTGAGGTACGCGGTACTTATAATGCTCATATATTAAAGCCTTATAGAGGAAAAATATAATAATTGTCTTAAATAAACAATTACCATGAGTTTTGTAATACCTAAATTATGTAGTAATTATTAGGATTATAGAGAGAAAATGTAAAGAATTAAGATATGAAAGAGAAGGAAATACTATATATAATTGTGTCTAACTAAGATGGATCATAACATTAATGTGGAAATGAAAGACTGGTTACTTATACATTGGCAAGTTCACAAATGAATTCCAACTAATATATTTATTGGATGCTAAAGATAATCTAGTAAGTCTCAAAAACTAAGGAGCAGGATTGGCACCTTTAAATAAGTTTGTGTATATTCATTTATTAGATGTCAGTGATAATCTAGTAAATCTCAATAAGAAGCAGGATTGGCATTTTAAATTGATTTGTACATAAAACACTTATGAACTAACTAATTAAAACTTAGTTATAGAATAATCAGGTTTTCTACCATATAATTATTTTGATATACCATTTTAAATACTTAGTATATTAATAAGGATACATTATATAGCAATTCATTGAAAGAAGTGAATAAAAAAAAAAGTAATCTAGATAATGATTTTTGCATACTAAAGTATTACATTATTTAACTTTAATAGATAATAATTTTGAAATAAAATAGTCAGTATATTTAATCTATGATTTGATTAAAACAGACTATATTAGATATACCATATTTAAGACAATAAAAAAAAGAACCCAATTGCCCATAAAACAATTTAATTATTATTAAATATAATAATTAATAATATTTTTTTTTCTCTAATAATTGATGAAGAATTTAAGATTTTAAGTCGAGGGGAAAATTAAAAAAAAATTATGAATTGTAATGATGCATAAATGATAACAAAGATGAAGAATTAAAATAAAATGTTAGTTTATTTTAATTTTCTTAGTCGAGGGGAAATGTAGGACTATATATATACTCATACATTCTCATACATTTATGTAATCAATATGTATAAATTATATTTACATTATTATTATACTTATGACGTTGTTGACAAAAGACTGTTGACAAGGTGATAAATGACCTCTGGGTTCACAGTTTATCGAATTAAAGGAAGTGAAATTAACTTAGTGTTTTAATATCTAATTGTTATTGCAACAATGAGAATGGGTATGCTTCAGTGAGCTGATGGAGTGAGACATGAAATAATTCTTCTATTCTTATTATTAGAAGAATAAGGATTCTATTTTTATCAGCTATATTTTCATAAAAACTTTTACTATGTTTGATTACAAATAACAGTGTAAGTTGAAGTTTATATTTTAAACAATTTAATACTCATTAAAAGAAGTTTCTTATACTTGTTCAATGAAAGTAATCTAAATATATTTTCATGTTTTATAAAAAAAATTGTTTGAATTACGTTTTAAAATCTAAACAGCATCTTAAAAAAAAAAGAACATGTTTATAAAAACTTCATTCAAATTTTATGTACTTTTCATTATAAAGAAAATGCAGAGTGGCTAGAACACAAATATTTATCATGGGATAGATAAAATGCACTTGCCTAATCAAACATATATATATGGGAATAACATCGTTGCCGAATGCTTTAGAATTATAAAGAAATTAGATCTTCAAAATGGAATTATGAATGCCTTAAAATTATAAAAATTAGATCTTCAAAATGGAATTATAAATATTAATGAACTTTATATTAAGAAGATGAATATAAAGAGGAAACTAAATGTCAGCTTAGGATATCCTAATATTATTCTCTTTAATGTTTAACAACAAAGGAATCAAAAAACTGCGTCTTCGAAGGATTTTCATTCTGGCGAGGAACATTAACTTTTATAAATGCCATTTGGGATTTTTGAAAAATTATAATTAGGAAAAGTTAATTTCATTTTCTTTATCATCGTATAGAATTAATAATTTAGAATATTTTTGTTTTTATTTATGATTAATAAAGATTTAAATATCAGTTAATAAATGTTAATTTTGGGAACGGGATAATGTGAACTTAGAGGTAAGATATTAAACTATTTTTGAATCCACATATTATTTTTCATGACATGACACTACATTGTTTATACTAATCAAAATAGACTAATAAATGTAATGTGTGATAAAGAAATAAATGATTAACATTGTTGTGAAGTATATATTTTTATATTAATAAATATAACTTGACTGACAATCATTTTAACGAATGAAGGTGTTATATACAAATAATTGGATTATTATTTGTATTATCTAATTAGTGTAAATTAGTGTTAATATAATTGTCTAAATATTAGGATACTTATATTTTAAATAAATTGTAAAATCACATAGTGTTATAGGTTTAGAAAATATATCTACCATAAGCAAAGAGAATGTTTATATTTTTAATATAAGGAGGTAGATATATAAATATTTTTTTATATATATTGTAAAATTTAAATTATTTAAGTGTTAAATAAATAAGTATGTTTTTTATATTAAATGAAGTCTTCAATTTTGTTTTATTTGAATTAAAGAGTTAGTGAGATTCGTTGTTAATATTACTTTAAAATATTGATAGGAACCCCTGAAGAGAGTAAAGTGTTAAACTTCCCTGAGTTCGAAATCTGAGCATAACAGTAAAGTTAATTAAGGTGAAAATTGATTTGATGTGGTTGGATATAATAATTTTTTTAAAAATAATAAATTAGTTATTGGGAACAAATATAGTTTTATATCAAAATTAAATCACATCATTCGTGGCATCCTATATGAAGACCTTAAATCTGACTATAGTGAGATGCGACTCCTTAACTTATCCTGTTGAGAGGGGGCATACCGTTACAATATATGTGCTCTGTGCACGATAATGAAGCTATTACAATGTACATAAAATTATCAAAATTTACCGCCAAGCACTTTTGGGACAGTTTATAGTCCCATATTCATGGTGACTTGTATTTGATTAATAACTATAATATCAATGCAAATTTTATGCAAATTCATATGCAGATGTTACGTGGACCATTTTCGAAACAGAGAAAAGCAGGCCTCTGTTCTGTTGACAGATTTAAGAAATATAGGACACACTCAATCATTCATTAACAGAAAAGTTAACAAATTCTTCTATAAAATAAACTACAATTAGAAGAAAGAAAGCAAACAGAGAATCCTAATCCCATACATCCACTCAACAGCCAAAAGCCTTATTAATAAACTATCAAGTGACAAGTCGCTTTCCGCTCACCTCCTAACACCAATAGACTGATCAATAACACCAAAGACAGGATCAAACCTGAATTCACCCCTCAAGTTGTGTACAAAATCACCTGCCCCCAAAGAAATTGTATGGCAACATATTATGGAGAGACTAAAACTAATATTGCCACCAGAGTAGCTCAACACAGATACCTTTATAACAGAACTAAAACAAAGCTTGAAGGTAATTTGGTTTTCACTGAGCATGAGAGAGCCACTGGTCATGCTTTTCTACCCACCACAGCCAGTGTCATTTGCTCTGAAACAAACGATATTAAATGCAAAATCAGGGAAGCTTACATTGTAAGTGACCCAGCAGCAATCAACAGAAGAGAGGCATGCTTTTCTCTGTCTTGAAAATGGTCTAGGTAACATCTGCATATGAATTTGCATAAAATTTGCATTAATATTATAGTTAATAAAATACAAGTCGCCATGAGTATGGGACTATAAACTGTCCCGAAAGAAAGCACTTGGTGGTAAATTTTGATAATTTTACATACATTGAATAGCTTCATTATCTGTGCACAGAGCACATATATATATTAAGTTATTTAATTATGTATTTTTATTTTATGACAATTCAAATATGTTAATTTTTTAATATTCTACCACATGCTTGTGTATGAATATATATAGATGTTGTATATTGGAATATACTTGTAAATCACAATGTAATAAATTAAAATTTGTTTTTATATTAATCAACACATATATAAATTTTAATCATTTTCATTTTATATTAAGCCACATGTCTGTGTGCTGAATGGGTTTTAAGTAAAACTAATGGAACATGTATGCAAGTCATAATGTAATAATTTGAATTTTATATATTATTCATGTAAATCACAATATAATACTTTATTATTATTATTATTATATGTTAGTCAAAATCAGAAGACTTCTAATTGTAGATCCATATTCTAAAGACCTATTGTTGTTAATATACTTGTATTCAATTGTTAAATTTGTATTGCATCATCTCTTGGTCACCAAAACAGTACTTGATTTGGGTTCTACTGAGTTAGATTCATGGTCTGATATATAAATGGGGATGTATTTAATGCTTAAGGGGCATCCAGTATGATTGATATATCCTGGTTGGTGCATAATATTATAGTCTTTAAAGCCCTTGCACTAAATTTTGTTTAGTTTAATCTATTAAAAATTAAGTTTATAGTTGGCTAGTATATTAATGGTACTAAATGGCCAGGGCATTGATGATAACAAGCATGTTTTAATGTCCCAACATTATTATTTTTATGATTATGTATTTCTTATGGATGAGCACTTACGTTGGTGCATTCAAATCAATGGTTAAAGCAACCAACTAAAAAAATATATTACAAATATTATATTAAATAAAAAAATATTACAAAGCAATGGGCTGAAACATTGGCAGTTTTTGTATTAATAAACGATAATGAGCTGGCAAAAAATTGGAAATTTTTTTTTATTCAGAGGGCACTTCAGTAAATATATAGGTGCACTGCAATGTTGTGAAATATAACATATATTTAAAAAATTTAATTTTAATTAAAATGCTTTTGTGGTCTGTCAATCCCCTAATACAGTTCAGATGAATGAAATATTCAACAATGTTTACTAAAAAAAATATTTAAAAACAAAAAAATACAAGTATTAGATTTAATAATATATAATTTTTATTCCGAAGAATTTAATGTGAAGGAATTAACAATACCAAACATATCAAAACAGTAGTCCTTCAAAAGGCCAGATACATCTGGTATATATATAAAAACAAAAATGTAATGAAAAATATATTTTAGAAATTATTAAAAGCTTTCTTTTATATTTTAATGGATATAAAAAATGGACACATATATAGCAGATATATAGGAAATATGCCTATGAGTTTGAAAAGGAAGGTTTTTAACAAATGTGTTTTACCAGTTCTTACTTTTGGATCTGAGACTTGGACACTTAATAGAAGAGCAATACAGAGACTCCAGACCATTCAAAGAAGTATGGAGAGATGCATGTTGGGAGTAACAAGAAGAGATCAAAAATGCAATGTATGAGTAAGAGAACAAACAGGTGTTACTGACATCATTGAAAAAATTAAAAGATTGAAGTGGAGTTGGGCTGGACATATTGCTAAAAGAGATGATAATAGATGGACAAATGAAATTTTAAACTGGATTCCAAGAGTTTGTAAAAGACCCAGAAAGAGACCACATGTGAGATGGATGGAGGAAATAAGAAAGTATGCAGGGATGATGTGGAGAAGAGAAGATAAAGATTGGAGAAGATGGATTAAACTTGGAGAGATCTTCATCCTGCAATGGATTGATAATGGTTGGTGATGATGATGATGATGATATAGCAAAAGAAGATATAATATCAACATTATTTTTACTAGAATTTGTAAAAAAAAAATTGTGAATTAAAATGGGAAGCTAAAGGAATAAAAATAAATGGAAATTTTTACAGATTATATAAATATTTTTGAAAATAATGCTTTAGAACTTCAGAAAAATATTGCAAGAGTTATCAGACGAAAGTAAAAAAATGTGACCAAAGGTAAATAAGCCAATAAACATTACATGATCACTAGTTTTTATGCTTGCTCTTAACTGCTATTAAAACAGGCAAAACTCTCTACACGTATTGCCACTCATTGCAAACCAAAGTAATCAATGGATGCCAGAAGGCTTGTGCATAAAATCCCCATCTAGTGCCTACTCATCAAACATCCCCAGACTAGTTTCTGGCTTGGGGTCTTCGTCAGTGAGGAGTCTTGGATCTGAGTTCAGACTTATATGACTATATAAGCTGATGAGCTTGGATTGAAAATATTATAGTGTTTTCAATTTAAGTCTCATAGTTTTGTAGTTAAGTAGAGGTAAAAGGTGGCTGGTGGAGAGTTACCTTAGATCCTAAGATCTAGGTGCAGTGCTCTCAATCCAAGGCTACTCACTTATGAAGGCCACAAGCCAGAAACTAATCTGGAGATGTTGGATGAGTAGGCACTAGATGGGGATTTTAAGCACAAGCCTTCTGACATCCACTGATTACTCTGGCTTGCACTGAGTGGCAATACATATAGAGAATTTTGCCTTTTTTTACTAAAGGTAAATTGTTTTTTTTTTTTAAAAGAAGAAAATAAATATTGATAATGATGAATTAGAAGTTAACAACTACAAATACCTCAGTCAAATTATTACTACAGATAGAAACACAATAGATGAAATTAATCATAAAATTAAATTTGGTTGAAATGCTTTTCATAGAAATGAAATATGTCCATGTGTTTAAATAGGAAGATTTTTTAAAATAAATTTGTTTTACCCGTTTTTATTTGTGGATCTGAGACTTGGATACTTAACAAAAGAGCAATAAGAGACTTCAGACTACTCAAGGAAGTATGTTAGGAGAAACAAGAAGAGATTGAAAATGAAATACATGGGTGAGAGAACAACCAATTGTTACTGGCATCATTGAAAAAATTAAGAAACTGAAGTGGAATTGGGTTGGACATATTGCTAAAACAAATGATAATAGGTGGACTGTTAAAATCTTAAACTGAATTCCAAGAGATTGTAAAACACCTAGAAAAAGACCATATGCAAGATGGATGGATGAAATAAGGAAGTCTGCTGGGATGATGACTAGAGATCAGTAAAGATGGAGTGAGCTTAGAAAGACCCTTCTGCAGTGGATTGATAATGTTTGAAAATAATGATGATGATTACAAGAATAAAGTAAATATTTCTACCATAAAATTGAATAAATGTTAAATTAATAAGAGATATAATTATCTGCCACTGCTTTGTTATTTTAATGTTTGCCAGAAGGTTAAAAGTTAGTGTTTATGTCAATAGCCATATATTTTCCTTATAAAAAAGTACATCATGCAGAAGGGTTAAAAAAAATCTTAGTTCTAGTATGAATCAAAACTAAAGATATATTATTATTACTATTAGATATTATATAAGATCTGGAAAATTAAATATCAAATTTAGATGTTATTATAGTGAAACATGTTACTCTTTGCTTAAATAAAAGTTGTAGCCTCAAAATAAATACAAAACCTGTAAAGTAAAAGAAGCCTTTTTTAAAAAAATAATAAAAAGAGAGAGATTTTATAAATGTTTTATGTAATGGATAGTCATGAACTTTAAATATTTTTCTTGTTTATAATGCACTCACGAATTTATGTTTGTTTACTATTGGGCTACAAAGAATTTGTCCAAGTTTGTAAGTATATCACATTTAAACAGATAAAAAACAAACATCCATGAGAAATGGTTTTGAAATACCCTTTAAGATGATATAGTTATATAAACGTTATAATTAATTGTCTTACAGATACTTGAATGAAGATGAATGCCAGTAAATAAATCTTTAGTCACAATTTTTTTAATGCATTTTTTTTTGTTTAGTTACTGAAAATTAAAATAATTAAGCAATTATTAGAGAATTTTAAATTAGATTTTAAGTTCTACAAAATATAAATAAAAGAAATAGATTTATTGGTAAATATGCGCTTAAAGTATTTATAGTTTTTTGTTAATTATTATCCTAGTATATTTTGTTAAACTTATGATTAATTTTTCTGATATTAATAATATAAGTAGTTTTTATTTTAAAATGTTTAATAAGTTTATACTCAGACTTTCACATGACCATCAACTATCCACACTATCTCATACTGCTGACATCCTTGATCACACACATAAATAATCAACCATGTGTGTGATCAAATGTGTCAGCAGTATGAGATATCTTGGATAGTTGAGGGTCATATGAAATTCTGAGTTCAAACCCCTATATATTACATATTGGAGTGCAGGTATGAAAAAAGCCTGCACTGTAAAAAAAATCATATATTAATAAGTTTATGTTATTTTATTAGCATTCTTGAGTTAATTTCATTTCATGTTGGGCTAATGCAATGGGTCTGTATATAGTATCATCCATATTAATTATTCTGACTTATGTGGTGTTCTTAACCTATAAATGTTCATAAATCCAGATTATTAATTATAGTTATTGTATTTAAATCCACATTTTTATAAATATTTATTGGAATATACAAATAAACCTCTTTCGCCTTGACCATTACATTATACCAGCTATACTATAGTTAGAAAGCTTTTCAACATTAAAAATAATTTCAAATTAAAAAGAATAGATAAATAAAATAATTTCAAATTAAAAAGAATAGATAAATAAGTGGCACATTCAATTAACTTCTAAAAATTGAATACAATATATAAAAAAAATGTTAGAATATAAGATGAGAGCTGCTAAAAGTAATAAATTAATTTAGAAGATCAGTGAAGACAACGATGGACTTAGAAATAGAACAGTGGTAGTTAGACTTCTTAACTACAGCAATATGTGCATCAGAAGAGTTACAATCGTCTTTTCTTTATAAGTATCTCTGGAAGAAATAATCATTTATATATAATAATACATAGACATGGCCTTAGCATCTGTAAAAATTTGACCAGTGCATCAGCATTTATATCATCCATCCAGATTAATCTAGGGTCTTTAACTTCCATTAATAATGAGTAATATCCATTTTTTAATCAGTACAACTTGTGTATAGAATAGCTACCTTTAAAAAATTCTAAACCCTCTTGTTATCTAAAAACAATTTTCAAGGTTCACCCAGATCAAATCAAAATCCTAAATCATGTACTTAGCAAGCGAAATGTTACTACATATAGTCATTTATAAACATGACATAAAATATAAATAATAAATCTTAGATATAATAAAATATCTTTATCTAACAACAATATATATATATATGACAATATCTGTAATATAGTCATATAATCATAACACATAAAAATAACATAAAAAAACTCTTTTTGGCAAATTTTAAAATTTTGCCCTTTTCAATATGTCTTAATTACAAAAATAACCTATATTGCATACACAGTGACATCTAATGGCTCTATATAAAATTAACACAAGCCTATAATTACTTAAATATCTTTATAATAACAAATATTATACAACTCTCCATTCATTCATCAATGAAATGGAAATGAAAATTGTTAATAGTAGAATAGAAAATCAAGATATAATACATTACTTTAGATATGTTGATGATGTATTAGTAATTGGTAATAAAAGAGCTATAACAAAAACTTATAATGAACTTAATAATAATATGGATAATATAAAATTTACAATTATAGAAATTGATGTTAAAATAAAGTATTTAGATATAGAGATAGATGATAATAATATAATTACATTAAAACACTTCATTAAAGAAGATAAATTAAGGAAAATAATTTCCATGAATTCACAACAGGCATGGATACAAAAAATGGCAGTTATTAAAAATTTTAAAAATAAAAATGATAAATATAACATAGATAGGAAGATAGCTACTTTGCAAAAAGAGAAATTTATAAAGTTATATACTAGTTACGGATATAACCCTAAAAGTATTAGAAATATATTCTTTAATTATAAACAAAATAATTTGGATAGTAATAATAGTGAACCAAAATGGGTAAAACTTTCTTATGTTCCTAAAATTTATAATACATTATTAAAAAATAAAAATTACATAGACAAAAATATTAAAATAGGATGGTCAAACAGTAAAAATCTTGATATATTAGTAGGGAATTATAAAATAAAAGAATATAAAATATAAAAAAGGGTATAGTATATAAAATTACTTGTGGGGTTTGCAGTATGGTTTATTATGGACATACAGCAAAACAATTAGAAGAAAGGGTTAAAGAACATAATAATGTTATTATTATAAGAGATGACAGATCTGCATTATATGTTCACTACTTAAACATTGGACATAGAATAGATTGTGTTAAGAATATAAGTCCATTAAATTATATTAAAGAAATTAATAGAAGGAAGATATATGAAACCAATTACATTAATTATAACAGAAATAATTGTATGAACATTTATAAAACGTCAATTAATTTAACTAATAATTGGATAATGAAAAATGAATGGAGAGTTGTATAATATTTGTTATTATAAAGATATTTAAGTAATTATAGGCTTGTGTTAATTTTATATAGAGCCGTTAGATGTCACTATGTATGCAATATAGGTTATTTTTGTAATTAAGACATATTGAAAAGGGCAAAATTTTAAAATTTGCCGAAAAGAGATTTTTTATGTTATTTTTATGTGTTATGATTATATGACTATATTACAGATATTGTCATATATATATATTGTTGTTAGATGAAGATATTTTATTATATCTAAGATTTATTTTTAATTTGAAAAAACAACATAAAGGATTTATTCCTTGTATTTTAGAATATAAATAATAAATGTTTATTTAAAATATTTTATAACAATAGACTGCCAACATTTTGATATATATATACAAAGATGCTTTTAATAGAGTTATTACTTTGTTTGATTTTTTTTGTTGTTGACACAAAAATAGTTGGGAAAGTCACTAAATGCAGCGACTTTCTTGGACGTGAAATGATATTTTACTACTAAAATATTCACTGAGGCCGACAGTGGCATCCAATTTACCAAGCATTATTTTTTAATATTTTTATTATTATCTGGGAATCAACATAGGAATCTTTAATTCTTGAGTCCATTCGCCCACTAGATTCATGTGGAAAGGTCATAGGTTGACTCAACTATCCACATTGTTACTTTTTAGAAAAATAATTTTCCATGTAAATTTTTTTAAAATGAATTTATAAATATGCATTTTTATTATTATCGCAACAATGAACCATGATAATGTTATAAATTTAAAAAGTTGTATGTAATGAATCATATTAATGTTCTGGATTGTTCCAGTTCATCTCAAGCTTTGGTTTATTATGTAATCACTACATCTGAAGAACAATCGTCACAAAATTATAAATTAGCGCTTAATATTTTATTTGATATCAGTTAAAATCAGATCATTATTTTGATAAGTTTTGCAACTCCTTCAGCAGCCTTTTTATTATATATACGTGTGTGTCTGCCTATAAAATAAAAGAGTTATTATTGTGAAAATGATTTATGAATGTTAATATCGATCATGCAAATGCTGTTATGTAAAATATTATTCAGGTGACTGAAACGAACACCTTAATATTTGTCAAACTTAGATTCTGAAAAGAAATATTAACTGAAGAAAAGTGTTTAATATGTCAAACGGATTATAAAACGCACCTAAATTTCTTTCATTTGGTTACAGAAAAGATAATGCTCATAGCTTTAAAAAGCTTTTCTATTTTGATAGAGCGCAAAGAAGGAATTAAACGAATATAATACACAATTTATCTCTTAATCAATCAATACAAGCATCAGACCAAATAAAAGAATTTCGAATTCTTATTAACATTTAACTGATTAGGTTTTAAAGTGTTATGACCTACTTTTTTTTTCTCATGTGTCATAGCACCAGCCGGGAAACGACAACTACTTGTAAAGCGGCTGTCGCTGACCTCTCGACCACCAATGCTTGACAATTGTTATGACATACTTATCATTAGATATTTGCAATTTTGTTTCATATTTACAATAAAATTGGCCTCTTTATAATTATTTTAAGGGAGACATTAGAATTATATACAATAAAGTAAACCTAAACATCTTGAAGTTTAAATTAGTTGCTAGAAAATGGTATTTTCTAACCAAATTGAACTTTTTGTTTTGAATTTTACTCAGCTGAGAATGATATAAACTTCTTTAGTATTTAAGTCAACTACTTTGTCATGGAACACAAAGCTTGATTTGGTCATAATATTGTACTACTTGTTACCTTGTGCTTTTACTGAAGAAAAACCTAAAGCTTTCTGTATTGAAGTTCAACGTTTAACTTCAAGCAATACAATACCATGTGATTTTCTAAGCATTTACCATTTGCTAATTTTTTCCATTTTTATTTGTGCCTCAATTCTCTATCTATTTTTAGAAAGTGAATTTATTTATAATTAGGAAAATCATAATTACTTATTTCAAACAATTGTAAATTTACAATTGTTTTGTTCAACAATTTTAATATCAGCATAACATTACATGATTCTTTCAGATTACTGCAATATTACAAAAACAAGTTATTTTTTCTTTATTCCTGTGTTAAAAGTAACCAGTGATTACTAAGCTTACAATAGAATAAAGAATGGAAAACTTATAAATATAACTGATACACTTTTAAAAACTGCAACAAAGATAGTTGCTAGAAAAAAGCAGCAATGATCTAATAAAATTTCTATTGAGATTAGGGAATTTATGAAGAAAAGAAGAAATATGAAAATATATAAAAATGATACAATATCTCAAATTTTGTAAAATAGTACAAAAAAGAGTTGATAATGATATAAGAAAGTATACTTGTAAACTAGCAAAAAAAGCTGTAGAATAGAATAAAAATCTCAAGGGTGATAAACAACATTTTGATATTGATAGAAAACTTATATTGGCAATAAGAAAAAAAGATGGAACTATTACTAAAAAGAGAGATGACATCATAAAATGTGTAGAAGATTTCTATCAAGAATTATATTATTATAAAGAAGAAGTACATTTTGAATTGCCCAGGATTTTAAATAAAGAAGTGAGACATGCAATTGAATTTATGAAGAAAGGAAAAGCTCCAGGTAATGATGGAATTATAATTGATATATTAAAAGAAGTAGAAGAAGAAATAGAAACTTTTTTAGCAAAGTTATTTATCAAAATATCTAAATGATAAAGATGTATCAGATGACTGGAATAATGTATTAATATTAATATTTAAAAAGTGATAAAGAAGATATTAGAAATTACAGACCTATCAGTGTTTTATCATCAAGATAATTACAACTCATCTCCAAAGAATTTTAGATTTCAACTAATCAAAACAATAAGCTGGATGATTTAAAAGTAGTTTTAGTGTAGTGGATCATTTCCAAGTATTGTGAGAAGTTATAGAAATGACTAATAAATATGAATTGGCATTATGCTTTGGATTTGTAGGTTATGAAAAGGCATTTAATTTTATAAGCATTTCTACAGTGATTAAAGCATTGCATCATCAGGGTATAGATCCAGGATATTCCCATATTTTAAAGAATATTTATACAAATGCAATAGCAACAATAATATTACATAATGATGCTAAGGAGATTAATATTGATAAGGGTGACTCTATATTTCCAAAACTTTTTAAGCAGTGTTGCAAGAAGTATTTTGTGGTTTAAAATAGGAAGTTAAAGGAATAAATGGAAATTGTTTAAGTCATCTAGATTTTGAAGATGTTGTAGTTGTTTTTGTAAATAATGGTTTGGAGCTTCAGAAAATGTTGCAAGAGTTATCAGATGAAAGTAAAAAAGTAGAACTTTTTCTCAAAAGTTGAAAATAAAGTCTGATAATGATGAATTAGAAGAAGTTAACAATTACCAATACCTTGGTCAGATTATTACTGCGATGGAAACATAATGGATGAAATTAATCATAGAATTAAACTTGGTTGGAATGCTTTGGATAGACATAACTTAATATTAAAAAGAAATGTGCTTATGTGTTTGAAAAGGAAGATTTTAAATAAAGGTGTTATACCAGTTCTGGATACTTAATAGAAGATCAATACAGAGACTTCTAGCCACTCAAAAAAGTATGCAGAAATTCGTATTAGAAGTAACAAAAAGATATAGAAAATGAAATACATGGGTAAGAGAACAAACAGGTGTTACTAATATTGTGGTAAGAATTAAGAGACTGAAGTGGAGTTGAGCTGAACATATTGCTAGAAGAAATGGTAATAGATGGACAGTTGAAATCTTACCTAAAAGACCCATAAAGTCATTACATGTGAGATGGATGAATGAAATAAGGAAGTCTGCAGGGGTGATGTGTCGAAGAAAAGGTAGAGATTAAAGAAGATAGATTGAATTTGGTGAGACTTTCAGCCTACAGTGAATTGATAATGATTGACAATGGTGATGATGATGCATATAATATAAAAAAGATAACAAACCTCCAGTCATGGGCTTTTTATGAATTTACATGCATGTACATGTGAGTATCAGTTTAAAAAGCATAAGAAGTCCCTTTATGCTTAAAGCTTATCATTACATAAGCCAACTATTGCTCACCATTCTGAGATCAGGGCTTTAACCTATTGTGTGCCTAAATTATAACTTGAATATTATTATTAATAATTTTGGTCCTCATACATATGACAATCCATCCCATTCGATGGTGCTGTTGCTAGTCAAAACAAATAGATATAATGCTACCGGCCTGATTTACATTTTTTTTTTTAATGATGCTTTCACCAGTTTTTTTTCTTTTGGGGAATTTACATTTTTTTTAGATATAAAACATTGAATTTCTTTCAAAATACATTTACTTTTTTATTAAACATTATTTTTTAAATTAGCTTTTAATTACATTACATATTTCAGCGCATAGTGCTGGAATGTGCAGAGAGGGGTCACCACTGTTTTTGCTGATCCAAAGAATCGGCCAATAAATCCACTACTCTGATCAAACCAATCTTAGGATTTTTTTTAAAAACATGATTTTCTAAATTATAGTTTTTAATTATATTATATATTTCAGTGCATAGCACTGGAATGTGCAAGGGAGAGTGACTGCTGTTTTTGCCGATCTGAAGGATTAGCCAATAAATCCACTACTCTGATCAAACCAACCTTAGGATTTCTAAAATGACATGTAACCTCAGATATTTGATTGTCTCATAGCTGTTCTTTACCAAACAACATTATTTAATAGAATGGAATAATTACATTTTTAAATTACATTATACATTTCAGCGTGTAGCTCTCATAGCTATTCTCATGCAAATGTGATTTTCCCCATGAATTCTACAAAATGGTGCTGGGACCTACCCATTTGAAATTCAATTCACATTCAAAGATGTGTAGGGAAGAGTGGTGATGGGCTTACAATTATTACTATGTAACAGTATGTCAGGTGGGGTGTAAGGTCGTTACTTCGAATGCACATTAAAAGAGTTATGACCAGTTGAATTCTATACACCCTCATATTGTATGGTAGTGATATGTGAAAGTGTGTGCTATTTGTATAGTGTTGCGAAGCACATTAGTGGTCTGTGTGTAATGCAATTTAGGCCTGCAATGGCTAATATGAACACAACTGTTCTATAGGCTGTAAGAAACACATATTTCTGTGCTTTTGCATGGAAACAGTGCCATCAAGTGGGATGGATTGTCATATGTATAAGTACCATAATTTTTATTAGTCATTCATTAGACTAGAGATTTTCCACTTAATGAGTAATATTTCTGTAGTCCAATTTTCACTACACCCCTATCATACAAGATAGTGACTGATTTCTATCTGGTTTTAATACTTAATCATAAACATATGACCAAAGACAAGTGAAAAAGATGTGTGTTGCACATTTTATGCTGAACCAGCATTCATCAGTTGGCCTAGATCACATTCTCTTACACATACCTTTATCATTGTTCAATATATATAAATAGCCAATTACTACAGTTTAATTGATAGGTATTAATATTACTATCCTCACAACATTGACACAAACCACTTATCAAAAGTATATTAATAATTTTTATTGATCATTCATTAGACTAATAGTGTAGTGAAAATTATACTACAGAAATATTAATAAATGAGTAATAAAAAATTATTAATATTTTTCCATTGAGTGGATTGTGTCAAAGTTGTGAGAGCAGTAAAATTGACCCTTATCAATTAAACTGTAGTAAATAGCTATATATTAAACAATGATAAAGATATGTGTAAAAGATTGTGATCTGGGCCAACTGAGGAGTGCTAGTTCAATATGAAATATTCATGTTGGGGATCATACATCTTTTTCACATGTATTTGGTGAAATGACAAGATATTAAAAATGGATAGAAAGTAGGCCCTCCCTTACATGAGAATGGAATTACTCTACAGAAATATTATTCATTGTATAGATGTATGTTGATTTTTAAGTCACTATTACCCTAAGATGGAAATTAATATACTATACGGGCATAAACCTGCATATATATATGTAATATGTGCAGGATTCGAACTCAGACTTTCACCCAATCCTCAATTCTCCATGCCATCTCATATTGCTGACCCACCTGATCACACACATGTTGAAAAGATAAATAATAACCAATATATGGAAAGTAAAATACATTGCTCTATAGTAGTGTCTTCAGACCACTCAAAGAAGTATGGAGAGATGCATGTTGAGAGTAACAAGAAGAGATTGAAAATGCAATGTATGGGTAAGAGAACAAACAGGTGTTACTGATCTCATTGGAAAAATTAAAAGACTGAAGTGGAGTTGGGCTGGACATATTGCTAGAAAAGATGATAATAGATGGACAATTGAAATTTTAAACTGGATTCCAAGAGATTGTAAAAGACCCAGAAAGAAACCACATGTGAGATGGATGGATGAAATAAGAAAGTATGCAGGGGTGATGTGGAGAAGAGAAGCTAAAGATAGGAAAAGATGGACTGAACTTGGAGAGACCTTCATCCTGCAGTGGATTGATAATGGTTGATGATGATGATGATGATAGTAGTGACGAGGAATTTATGGGCAGATATGTAAAATATATTAAAAAATATATATAATAATCAAAATTTTAAATGCATGGATTTATAGAAAACAGAAAACTGTGTATATTTTGGTTCCTGCAAATATTAAAAATAATCGAATGGTTAGTGTCTAGGAAGGTCGTGTGATATTCAGTATTCAGAAATCAAAAATTGAGTTTCTACCTAGAAACTTTTAGGACTCGATTCTATCATTCTAACACTTGACTAAATCACACGGGATATAAGTGAATACTTCAATTGCTCAGGAGGCTATATGATGATTGTAAGTATCAATACGACATTATACAACATTTTGATCAATAATCTAGAAACTTTTAGCTATCGAGTCCGTCTTTATATTGCAAAAATTAAAATCTAAATTGCATAAGAAAAAAACGTTTTTTTTCTTTAGTAATGTTTACACTGATTTATTTATATGTTTGTTGTGGTTTGTGTGTGTCCTACTGTATTTCATCTAACTGCATATTAAAACTACACATAATGGACAAATAGATCACTGCTGGATAAAAATAAACTTATATTTTTTATAAGAAAGATTTTATTTATAATAAAATTTACTTAAAATGTAAAAACAAATAAAAGAGGAAAAAAAAACAATTTAAAGACATTAATATATTGATAGTATATTTTAAATTAATTTGTCACCATGTAAATATTCATTGTTTTATCAGAATAAATAGTTACAATCTTTATTTTATTTACTGTGGAATTGCCTAATAAAATCAAGTCTTACAATATCAATATTAGCATTCCAAACTGCTTAAAGTATTTTTGATTGATTTACAGTACATTTGATATCCCTAATGGTTAAAAAAATAAAGTAAATGTATACTTTAATTTTTTTTTTCAATAATATAATTTATTTTTAAAATAATAATTAAATTTCAATCATGAATTAAAATCGATTAAGCTATTTAAATAAAGATAGTTATTTTAATACTGTATTTATCTTTTCAAAGTCAATAATTGACGTCATGATAAGAAAGCGCTATTAATTGTTTACACATTAAACGATTTTTATAATGTTTGTGTACTTATCCGGGTTACGATTTATCAGTATTTTTTTTTATTGTATGTTGACATAAGCTATCTATCAAGTGGATAGGTGGAGAACAATCTTCGAAACTAAATATTGAATTATTCACCCTAACTGTTTGACCGTGACATAAAAAAAGATTTCATATCCGTATATATAATAAATTTAGAATATTTTTACAATACAAAAAATGCTAGGTTGTTTTCTTTTATTCGCCAACTAAATAAACATATTTATATATCACGTAAATGTAAATTATAAAATCGTTTAAGATTGATAATAGCAAATTCACTACAAAAATGAAACCTGCCAACTTTTTATTGGCAGGTTGGCAGGTTTCATTCTAAACAGCCTAATCCTGTTGGTTTGAAGTCTTTATTTTTATACTTAGTTATAATGACCAAGTATTTAAGGTTGAAAAAAAAGGGTCACAGTAAATAAAATAAGAATAACATCAACTTTTAAAATAATTTATTTAAACAAGTTACGTAATAAGCACGCAGCAATAAACTAATGTATAATATATTTTTATATAATTCTGAATTTTGTGTTTATGAAAATAACAAACGTTATTTATTCGTATTATTGCCAATACACATTAAGCGTTTAACTGAAACACACAGGCTTATTATATACCTGTATCTATATATGTAATATATAGGGTATATGAGCACAGACTTTAACACGACCCACCCCTCTCCACACTATCTCATAATACTGATACACTTGAACACATATGTTGAAAAGATAAACAATCACCAATATATGTATTTCATGCTGAACCATTGGTCCAGATTACCATCTCCACACATGTATGCTATAAGTGCTCAGATATATATATATTAAGATAGCCAAACCTCATACTTTAATGGACAGGCTTCAATCTACTCCACACTCCAACTATTCAACCGTCCATCCAATTGAAAATCTGATGATGGAATGCTCAAAGGCCACCCTGAGGCCGAGATTCTTGTCACACCCATGTTGACCTAAGGCCAATCTGACCCCTAAATGGATTATGTCCTGTACACGAGGGATCAGATTGGCCTTGGGTCAACATGGGTGTGACAAGAATCTCAGCCTCAGGGTGGTCTTTGAGCATTCCATCATCAGATTTTCAATTGTATGGACGGTTGAAGAGTTGGAGTGTGGAGTGGATTGAAGCCTGTCCATTAAATTATGAGGTTTGGCTATCTTAATATATATCTGAGCACTTATAGCATATATGTGTGGAGATGGTAATCTGGACCAACTGATGATTGCTGGTTTAGCATGAAATACGGATATTGATGATTGTTTATCTTTTCAACATATATGTGTTCAAGTGTATCAGTGTTATGAAATAGTGTGGAGAGTGGTGGATCATGTGAAAGTCTGTGCTCATATATCCTATATATTAAGCGTTTAGTTAATTTACTACAAATCCGTGAAACATATATAAATAGTCTACTGCAGGGCAACGTTTTTTTTTTTTTAACATTCTATTTTTTAAAAAGCAGGAAGAAGATAATACTCACCAAATTAATTAAATGACAAATAATCGATTATATAGCTTTTTTTATTAGTTATATTCTCTTATCGAGTCTAGATAGATATCCATTTGCCGACCTTTAATTGAATGGTAGCTATCTGGTAAAAAAAAAAATCTAAGCTTGTTTCGAACTCGAAAAATATCAAATTTACCCAAATTCAAAGACAAATTTATTCACTGATTTGTGAGGAGATTAGTTTTAAATAAAACTATTACTTTCAGGTCATTTAGCAATGTTTATATACCTCTTTGAATTTTAAACAGTTTATCTAAATTATTAAAACCAAGCTTTTATATATATATATAAGATAAAAAGAAGATATGACCATCATTCTGTATCATAATAGCTAATATTGAAATGACAATTATAGACTTGGGAATTTTTATATTTAAATTTGTCATTTCTGATTTTGGTCTTCATGTTTTTATTATTGTTTCTTTAACAATATATAAGGATCCAAATGATCTTATCTATAATGAATCAATTACGCAATATTTATTGATGGATGTGCTCATTTACAACGACTCTAATACCTATTATAAAAATAGACACAATATGAACACTGATTGTATATATGTGTGGGAGATAGTGATTTAGATCAACTGATGAGTGCTGGTTCAGCATGAAATACATATATTGCAGATCATTTATCTTTTTCATATGTATGTGGGCATGTGTATCAGTTGTATAAAATGAAGTGCATGGGTGTAGGGAGCTTCAAAGTCTGACTTCAAGTTCCCTTTAATTATGATATTAAGCAAAGAACACATTGAAATATTACCCTTTCTTACTGTTATAAACCGAGAGGTCATCGCAGCTGCCTTGCAAGCAAGTAATTTTTTGCAGACGGTTGTGGGTTCGCATCCCGGCCGATGCTATGACATATGAAAATATATATATTTTTAATAATACTTTCAATGAAAAGGACAAATTTATTCTGGTTTAAATCTCATTTAGACATAGTGTAGAATATTGCACAGTCTAAACTAACTGTCACATCATGGCTGGTATAACTTTATATTAAATTATTTGGCCAGATTTAATTCAAAATTTTCTTTCACTGAGATAAAAATATTATAGACTATTATAAACTTCTTAAATCTAATATCATACTATGCTTGCAAATTCAAAACTTGTTTCCACTATCATGACACAGATACTCCAGTATGAACAAACATTATAAGAATAATAGCATTCCAGAAGCAATAGCTATACTTTCTTCAATGGGCAGATAGAATAAATAAAGTGCTTTATTTTATCATATTTAAAGACAATATATAAACTTGATTTTATCGGTTTTTTAATGAACAATATTTTAAAAAAACTTATAAAGTATTCTAAATATGAAAATGTTATATAAAAAGGAAATAATTATTAAGGGTATCAACACTCTATTGTTTTTATCGACTGAAGTAATTTTGAATCGGAGAGGGAAATTTGTAACAGTAAATTTCATTAACTAAATATAGGCCATTAAAAGTAAAACACGAATTTTCATGATTCAAAAAGTAAGGTTTAGTAGTACTGTTTCAAAAAACTACAAAATAAATATTAAGAGAGAAAAAAAGAAAATTATGGATAAACAATATTTGAAAAGAATGATTCTTAGAATAAATATTCATAATTCTATGTTAAATTCTCTGCTGCTCAAAAGTAGGTTGGAGTAATTTAACAATAGAATTCTATGAGCAAATGATAAACTCATTATTCTCAATAATAAATTGTCTTTTGCTAGCAGAAGTATTACTTCACATGACCACCACTTCTTATGCTTGTGTATAACTGTTTTAAAACAGGCAAAACTCACTATACATATTGACACACACAGGAAGCTAGAGTAATCAATGGATGCCAGAAGGCTTGTGCATAAAATCCCCATCTAGTGCCTACTCATCCAATATCCCCAGACTAGTTTCTGTTTTGTGGCCTTCATCAGTGAAATGCCTTGGATCTGAGAACACTGCACCCAGATCTTAGGATCTAATGCAACCCTCCAGCAGCCACCTTTTATCTCTACTTAACTACAAAACTATGAGTCTTAAACTGAAAACACCTTAATGTTTTCAATCTAAGCCCATTAGCTTGCTGTGTGTGGCAATACATATAGTGAGTTTTGCCTGTTTTAAAACAGTTATACACAAGCATAAGAAGTGGTGGTCATGTGATGTTTATTGGCTTAAAACCAATCCTGCATAATAGAATAGTGGTGGCTATGGTTATTAAAGAACCAAAAACACCAAAATATATGGTTCTGAACTGAGTTCAGACCCATATGACTATATAAGCTAATGGGCTTGTATTGAAAACTTAAGGTGTTTTCAGTTTAAGACTCATAGTTTTGTAGTTAAGTGGAGATAAAAGGTGGCTGCTGGAGGGTTGCATTAGATCTTAAGATCTAGGTGCAGTGCTCTCAGATCCAAAGCTCCTCACTGAAAAGGCCACAAGCCAGAAACTAGTCTAGGAATATTGGATGAGTAGGCACTAGATGGGATTTTATGCACAAGCCTTCTGGCATCCATTGATTACTCTAGCTTGCTGTGTGTGGCAATACGTATAATGAGTTTTGCCTGTTTTAAGACGTATTACTTCTAAAAGTCAAAAAACAATAGTCTTTAGTGATTTAACTTTAAAAACCATGGGATACAAAAATGACATTTTAAAAAAGAAAAGTAATTTAAGTACTTTAAAAGTTTATTATAATCACTAATAATGATGACAAAATAAATCTAATGAGAATAATTTTTTTCATTTTCTAAAAATATAAATTAAAAATGTTGAGGACTACAACATTGTTATGAATCAATGTGATACAATATCAGGGCAGAGCCAAATAATTTTGGCACCCAAGATAAGCCTAAAAAATTGCATTGTTTAAGATTATTGAAAAAGCTATAATTTCCTATTTTAGAAAAATTGTGCCATGTAAAAACAGTGCATCCATCTCCTACACTATAATCTAGAGTTTGAATTCAATCCAAATGAAATTCTGTTTCAAGATGGTTAGGATTTTAGTTTGTAGTCAAACCAGATTAACTATTCATATTGATCAGTAGATATTTATCTAATTATCCCTAGCTAGCACATAAAATAAGAGTAAAAAATATTCAAACTCTTATTACCTGGAAATCAACAAGCTGGTGAATACTATCTGCTTTATCACTGTTCTATTAAAGGATATTGGGAAGGCTTTTGCTCTTTAGATACATAAAATTTTTCTCTTGGGTATCTGGTCTATAATCACCTCATCTAACATTTCATATTTTTAGTCAGTAGAATGTAAAATAAAGATGGAAAAACACACAAGACAAACTCCTTTTAAAATAATCAAAATTATTAATTATTCACTTCTTTTGATACTTCTTATTTATAATAGTTTTATGTTTATTCAAGCAAAAATAAGCATAAGCCTATCTCTTTTGTCAAATTGTTATAATTGAATAGATAATATAAAATATCATTAGATAGAATATTAAACCATTAAACATCACATGATCATCATTTCTTATGCTTGCTCATAACTATTATTAAAATAGGCAAAACTCTCCATACAGTAGTGCCACTCAGTGCAAGCCAGAGTAATCAATGGATTCTAGAAGGCTTGTGCATAAAATCAGATAGGGATTTTATGCACAAGCCTTCTGGAATCCATTGATTACTTTGACTTGCACTGAATGGCACTACTGTATAGAGAGTTTTGCCTGTTTAGATAGAATATTTTTTATTTTTTCTCATCTTATCATTTCTGCACTTTTCAAATGTTTGAAAAATACCAAAAATAATAAGATGATAAAAAATGAATAAATTTCCAGAAACTCTAAATATCTCTCAAACAAGTTATTTATTAGAATAGCACATACAAATGATATCTGTTAATCTATTTTGCTTAGAAATAAGTTTTTTTTTTATATGTTATAGCATCAGCCAGGAGACGAACCCAGTACCGTCTGCAACCAACTACTTGCTTGTAAGGCAACTGCAATGACTTCTCGGCTAACAATGCTTGACTGCTTAGAAATAAGTTGAGAACCACAATGGCAATACTATTAAATTTTGCATCATAAAAAATTATTAAAAATAAGTAAATTAAAAATCAATGAAAAATTTGATTAGAGAATTGAAGAATTTTTGATTAAAAAGTGATTATTTTTTTAATTAAAAATGCCCCCATTTTTAAATAAAATTTATTTAGATATTTATCAATTTAATAGAACTAATTATTTATATATCCAGTGCTATGTTTTTATTTGTAATAGTCATAAGGAATCATTCTGACACATGCGCTGTAAGAATTTATAAAGCTGATGAATACTGTCACTTTTTTTGAAAAGATAAGATGAATCCATCTTATCTTTTTACCTAAATCTATATACATAGGCCAATCTAAAGTGTTTAGAAATGAGAATGTAATGGTTTTAATCAATCATTTTTAATTTCATTCACTATCTATTAGTAAATAAATGATGTTTATAAAATTTGCATAGTTTACTGCATATCTGTATTAGATGTCATAATCATCATCATCAACCATTATCAATCCACTGCAGGATGAAGCTCTTTCCAAGTTTAACCCATCTTCTTTGGTCTTTAGCTTCTCTTCTCCACATCACTCTTGCATATCTTCTTATTTCATTCATCCATCTCACATGTAGTCTCATTCAGGTCTTTTACAATCTCTTGGAATCCAGTTTAAGATTTTAATTGTCCATCTATTATCATCTCTTCTAGCAATATGTCCAGCCCAACTCCACTTCAGTTTATTAATTTTTTCAATTGCATTTTCGATCTCTTCTTGTTACTCCCAACATGCATATCTCCATACTTCTTTGAGTGGTCTATATAACTAATTATTTATTTATCTAGCACTGTGTTTTATTTGTAATAGTCATAAGGAAATCACCTTAATACATGCACTGTATGAATTTATAAAGCTGACAAATTCTCTCACTTTCTAAACACAAGATAGTGTTTTGAAAAGATAAAAATGGATCCACCTTATCTTTTTTTTATCTAAATTTATATAAATATATAGGCTAGTCTGAAGAATTTAGAACTGAGAGCATGAAAGTCTTAATCACTTTTAATTCCATTGATTAAGTAAGGCCTTCATGCTCTCAGTTCAAAATGTCTCAGATTGGCCTATATGTATATAAATTTAGGTAAAAAAAAGATGTACTCATTCTTATCTTTTCAAAAGACTTTATCTTGTGTTTAGAAAATAAGAGTGTTCCTCAGCTTTATAAATTCTTGCAGAGCATGTGTTGGGGTAATTCCCTTATGGCTATTACAAATTAAAATGTGGTGCTAGATAAATAAATAATTAGTTATATATATATTTAACATTACATCTATTGATGTGCAGTATATTACAAAAAATCCATAAATGTCATTTATTAATATATAATGAATTGAATTAAAAATGATTGATTAAGATTTTCACACTCTCAGCTTTAAATGTTTAAGATTGGCCGCTCGGAAAATGTATTTTAAAAAAAATGTATACAAAATGTATATAGGGAAAAGTTGGTGCTGATTTAATTTGCGCTCATGGCCATTTTAAAATCTAAAAACCACAACTGACGAACCCAACTGATAAATGACATAAATATTGAATAAAAGTACTTTAAATTCATATTTTAGAAATTATAAGCTAGTAAATTTCAATATGCTTTATTTTATTAGGGATTTAATATTTGCAATATGATTGTGCAAAGTGCTGGAATTTGTGGGGAGGGGGAGGATGATTTGATCAATACGAAGTATCATCCAAATGTTGCAGAAGTCTGTTCAAACCAAGCTTATAATTTCCAAATACTAAAAGATTACATGATATGCCCATATAAAATAAAGCATATTATTTTTACTAGCTTATAATTTCTAAAATATGAATTTAAAGTCCTTTATTCAATATTTATGTCATTTATCGGTTGGATGTGTCAGTGGTGGTTTTGGCTGGTCTTTAGATTTCAAAATGGTCATGAGCACAAGCTAAATCAGCATCAAAAAGTTTTATTTAATCCTAACAGACTGATATGTAATAATATATTACTTCATTTTATTTAGTTTAAAGCATTTTCACTGCCAAGCATTATAATCGTAGCTATTCTTACAAAACTTTAAAGACTTCTTTGCAAAAACTGTTAATAATATTTGAAAAATGTCTTAATTTACCTATTCCAGTAATTAGATAATTGGATGTTATTTAATCTTTTATTAGTGCCATTGTTGTTTGCAATATACCACACCTTTTTTTTTTCTCTTTTGCAGTCATTTTATTCTAAGACGACGCATTTTTCATTTTATGGATCAAAACAGTATTCCTGTTCCTTTTTGTGATCTAAGAATACAGGCATATGAGCTAAATTTTTTTTAGTTATCTTGTATGAATATTTATGCCACCCCATTCTAGTTGTTATATTGATTTGGGATTCACTGTGATGTATAGTGGAACACCTGGATCATTGCACTGCATTGGATAAACAATTTGTAGCTGTTTGGCTTTATTTATTTTGTCCTTAGAGTTATATATGCTTGCTAAGTTTTTAATCTGAAGACATCTGCAATAAAACACTAAGATAAAATGATATCATTTGATTATCATCAGTGATAGAATGATGTTGTTTAGTATTCTTATTCAATTTTAGAGCTACATTATAAAGTTCATCAAGCTTTGTAACATTAAGATATAAAAAATGGCTGACATTAATTTTGTAAAGAACAATAATTGGCAAAATATAAGATTGTAATTGATAGAAATTAATGAAGAAACTATTATTAGAGAAGTATCAAGTATTGTTAGCCAAGAGGTCAGTGCAACCACCTTGCAAGCAAGCAGTTAGTTGCAGATGGTTGTTGCGGGTTCGCCTCCCAGCCGATGCTATGACATATGGAAAAAAAAACTATTATTAGAGGATGAAAATGACGAAAATAATAAAACAAGAAAAAGTACACTGAGATTGGCTATTACTTTTGCTATCAGACTAATTAAAAATTTGTAAGATATCTTAAGTTTTGCTTATCAAATCGTAATGCATGAATTTTGATAATATAAAAATAAAAGCAATATTAAAAGCCGATAATTAGAATACAACGTGATGAATGAGATTCTAAACCAGATATATTTATGTCCAATACCATTTTATTCACAAAAACAATAGTCTCAATCATTTCAAATGCATGTTGTTGCTTTTTTTTATTCCTTTAATTATGTTTTTTATACAAAAATGTAACCTTTATTAGACCTAATAAAATTTGTTTTAAAGTAAAAAGAGAATAATTTATAAATAAAAATCAAATTTTTCTTTATAAGTGCTTAGTTCAAAATTTATTTGCATAATTTAAATAATAATGGAATGTGGATTATTAAAATTATTAAAGATTAAATTTTTTATATTACTTACTACAACTCTTAGAATAAAGTTTTGACTTTTTTATATCATCATTATCATCACCATCATCATCATCCACCATTATCAATCCACTGCAGGATGAAGCTCTCTCCAAGTTCAATCCATCTTCTCCGATCTTTAACTTCTCTTTTCCACATCACCCCTGCACACTTTCTTATTTCATCCATTCATCTAACATGTGGTCTCTTTCTGGGTCTTTTACAATCTCTTGGTTTTGTATGTATTCAACATGATTTTAGTGCAAAGAATTATTCCTGAGATAATTGTAATATAAATCCCCCCCCCCCCAACATTTGAATTAAAAGAACATTTGGAATGTGATCCCTGAATCAAAGATAAAATACAAATTGCAGAAATTTTACATGAAATAAATGAATAAATAAAACAATAAGCCCAGAAGATATATTATTATAGATTTATTAATTTAATGAATGTTTAGCCAAACCACATAAATGTGTGATTATTGGCTATTATTGCAATCCTAAGCAAATTTTTAATTTTAATGAGACAATCTGAAAGAAATGAAAATTTTCTAGTAAATTATTACCAAATCTTTATTATCAATTACTATAAGTTTAAGAATATTATTTGCCAAATTACAAAACATTAAAATGTTATTGTATTATTATTTTAATTAAACAGTAATAATGTTTCTATCGAATTTGGATTCTATTTTTTACAAAATTTATTTATCATGCTACTTTTTAAAAATATTATAATTAATTATAATAAGTAAGCACTTTATTAAGTAACTCCAACTTTATATTAAAATAGACATATTAAACAATTTCCAGGTTCTCAATGTTATCTTGTTTACTTTGATGCTGGTTTAAAAAAACAATATTATTTTAATCTTCTCATGGTTTCTTTTTTTTCAATGTGTCAAAGCATCGGCCAAGAAGTGAACCCAGGACAACTGCTTGTAAGGCGATATGCTAACCACTTGGTCACCAACACTTGGCATGTTTTTTTTTTTATAAATTTCAAATTAAGATTTAATACAAAGTATAAAATTGTTCATTTTTATGACTCAGTCAGATGACACAGATCAAAATTTTCATTGCCATCCTTATTGTCCTATTAATTTCATACATTTGCTGTTAGCATATTGTTAATTCAGCAATCAATAAAACACATCATGCATGTGATTAAGAAAATATATTGCTTAATTTTCATTATATTCATTCTTGAGCGTATTTTAATTAATTGTTAGCTGTAATAGTTTAATCGAGTATAATTCACTTTTATTTCAACTCGTTTTAAAGAGTTAGATATTTCAAACACTTTTTCGATGAGATAACTTGATAATTCACCTCTCATTTTCCAACTACTTTTTTGTTATATCTTAATGAACAGTCATTTTATAGGTGATTTAAATATCAGCTGTCAATCAACATTATATATTGATAAGTGAGACTAAGCATATCTGAGGAGTTCAATCTTGGTCCTTACTTTTTAATGCTAAAAGTCTTTAAATTTTTGGATTATTAATTTTCTACAAGTCTAATCTTGAATTTTTATTTAATCTTCTTAACACCCCATACTGACAATGGTCTTTATGATAATTCACTCTAGCTTCAGTTTAGATATCTGTTTGTTATGTAATTAATCAACTAAAATCTCATAGTAGTCAAGCGTTGGTCGGCTAGCGGTTAGCATAGCTGTCTTCCAAGCAGCTGGCCCAGGTTTGTTTCCCGGTCAATTTGTAATTATACATACAACTATTTTCACCATTTAGTTTAATTGTTAAATGTTTATATTCTTTCAAAGACATGTACCTGTTAACATATATTTTAGTACAAAACACAGCATTTTAAGTATTGTTATTTACTTTTATTCCTCAAGGGATGGATGCTAGTCTGGACCAGTGATAACTAACATGATAATTGATCCAGTAACCCCTAATCATCATAATATATATTTATGAATAATAAATTTAAAATGATGATCTATTAAAGTCAACAGTCAATAAAATTTTTGTATACTATCTATAAAAATCCTCCTGACCTCCACCCCTTCTTTTTAAATGAAATATCAATGAATGATTTCCAAACATTATTGGATTAATGACCTACATTAATTATAAAGTTATTTTTTATTATAATGTGAGAAATTTCTTTTGTTTTTTTTATTTTCTCCTCTTAACACAATATTCTTGTATTTTCCCCATTGAGCATTAGTTTACTACTATATGCAATCTCCATTACTTTAGTCAGTATTTTTTCAATTGAACATATATTTATTAGTATGTGCAGTGTTTGGTCCTTTTAGTCAGATGTGTTTTTCTTTCTAATCATTACTGGGATTACACTTTTTGATAGGGTAGCTGTTTCCACCAACAATGGCCCACATTCATTTAGTATTTCATATATGCAATTTTTGTTTATCAACACTTCATGTTTAGATTTTGTATAGATATGATTTGTCATAGTACCCTATGACTTTGAAAAGCTGTTTTGATATTATATTAGTTGTAGATTTCCTTTAGTTTGCTGTTGTCTCTGCTAGATATGATGCACTATAGTAATCTTTTTGATGTTTTATTTAATTGTCAACTTAGCATTATCTATCAGTTATTCCTCTGAGAGTTTGTCTAAGTTGGATTTTACTTCTTTGTAATAGTTAGCCTCTAAACAAAATTTTCTTTTGTTTTGTTTTATAGTGATAGGGTAAAATCCCTTTTATGTGTTTTTGTCATGATTGGATACCTATGCTAAGTATTTTTCTGTGTGTGTGGATGTCCCATAAACCATAATTTTGTTCCAAAACATTTAAAAATGTTAATTTTTGTTTTTGTTCTAATTCTATTGTCTGTCTAACTGAAGGAGATATGCATGTCCAGAATGTTTGTAATAGTACTCCACCATGTGCTGATACACTAACATACTTAAAGCTAAACATATGGTGGTGATGAAATGATATTTACACCTATGATATAAAGTTCTTCCTTGTAAATATTATTGATTAAAGTAACAATGGTAAATCCTAATCTGTTCCTTGATTTTGTTGGGAAAATTCTCTGGGTATTGATAATATATTGTTGTTATACACAATGTTAGTTTGAAATATGTTATTCTCATTTAATCTTTCCAAAGTTATAGCATACTGTGAGGAATCCTAAGCTCTACTCTAAACTTGAAATACTGAAAAGCAAGAAGTGTATCTGTAAAATACCATGTGAATGTGGAAGGACATATATCAATGAAACTAATTACCTCATTCAAAAACATTTACAAATACACAGAGTATTAATTAGAAAAATAAATAAATGTGACTCAAGTAGCAGTTTGTGCATGTAAAAATAAACATTCATTCATTTAAAAAGAAACAAGAGTATTGGACTGAGAGGAAAGTAAAAAGAAAATAAATTAAAGAATCTGCTTATGTAACAATGATAAATAATCTTACACAGTCGAGCTAGTGTAGTAATCCATATTTGTAAACCTTTTTTTAACATTGCTCTTAAAAAAAGGAGAAATCAGGAGAATTTTTATGAATCAGTATATAAAAATTTTTCAGCCTAGGTTGGCTAGAGCAACATCAAATTCAGTATTCTTGAAACTAAAGGTCATTAGTTCAATTTCCATGCTCATCAGTCACAAATCGGGCATTATTTGAAAAAGAGAGAAAAATAACCTACTCGGAATATTATATTGTGCATTAACTTATGTGTTATTATTAGCAATTAAATGTATTCGGAAAAATAAAAATAAAGTTTGAGTCAAGCGTTGGTAGCCGAGAGGTCAGCGCAGCTGCCTTGCAAGCAGTTGCTTGCAGACAGTTGTTGCGGGTTCGCTTCCCGGCGATGCTTTGACATGTGAGAAAAAAAAAAGTTTGAGTTTTTCCAAAACATTTAATAATTAAATTAAATAATGGAAATAGTCCAATATATAATTATATGTGAAATTCTATCTGCACAAACTTTCAGACAAACGTTATCAATGACTGATCCTCAAATTTTTAGAAGCACACAATATTATGGCGTTAATGTGATCTATTAAATCCCCCCTTCATATTCAATATCAAAAATGTAATGTAATCATAAATAATGAAAGCTAGTATTAGCTGTATATATATAATGTAAAATTTCTGCCAGTGAGGATTATTCATAAAATGTGGCAGATCCCTAATCTATAAGAAATGTCATATGCAGTATGCTTATTATATTTTTGCATATCAAGAATTTTGTACCAATATGATTTTTTTTATTACTGATAATAACTGTCTAGTTAATTTCTTAAGAGGGTTATACAACCTTAGAGCATTCCATTGTCAGGATGAGTATAATAGTTCCATTCAATTGACAAAATTAAGATTTGTTTACATTTGTCATCTGATAAGAATCCAGAAACTTATTCCACTGCTGTTAACGGCTGAAAAAGATCAGAAGTGTCATTAATCAATCTTAAACTAACAAATATTTAAAAAAAATTCTCTAGTAAAGATTTGTTTAAAAATACTTAAAAATCTCATCGCTCTAGGCTCTAGCACAGAAATTCATGCAGACTCCCCCTCCCCCAATACGATTAAAGTCTATATGGCAATGCGGTTAGAACATATACATCTACCTACCCTAGGTTCAAATCTGGAACAGTTAAATCTTTTTTTTTAAGTATCAAATAGGCTTATGACACTTTTAAAGTACTGTAAATAGCTCTTAGCTAACCTAGTTATCGTTCAATAGGAAACAGCAATGTGTACCCTGCTATTCTTAGTTGGAGAGCAGAGAGAGATACTAGGTTAATCTGGGATGATCACTAAGTGTCATTGAATTTATTGCAAAAATAAAAAATATTGGTAACTATTTCCAAGGTCATTCTGTTCCCATAATAGATTTTTGTTTTTTAATTAAGGAAATAATAATAAACAAAATTGACTTACCACTAAAAAAAAAAAAAATTAAACCGAAAATGTTTATTTGTGTGCGTGTGTATATATATGTATGTATAAGCAAATTGTTAAAAATAATAAATTAGTTCTAAATATTAACGTGTTGTCAAGCATTGGTGGTCGAGAGGTCAGCAGCTACTTTACAAGCAAAGCAGTTGTCCCGGGTTAGCGGGTTCGCTTCCGGCTGATGCTATGACATATGGGGAAAAAAATATTAACGTGTTAGAATAAATTGTATTAAAGAGATGCAAAACAATCACAATTATCTTTAATGATAATCATTTCTTCATAATATTCTAACACCTAGTTACCCGTATTTTCTTTTTCACAATTCATACAAGTATTGGATATCTGTGTGTGTGTGTATGATCTTTCATGAATAGCCTATATTGCAGCTCTTATAAAAAAAATTTATAGTATTATGACAAATTTCTAACATCTTCAAGATAATGGTAAACCATGGACTTAGTACTCACTTGAGTATGCTATTTTGAAAAAATCACATTACTATCACAGACAAAACTCCCATGATCATGTGATATCTAGTGGTTTAACACATTCCTATTAAATAGTCTGTTTTTACACTTAGTGCACTATCACTCATCTAATCAACTTTATCCTTTAGCTAATAGTAGCTAGTTACCCATTTAGTGATTAACACTTGAATGACTATTTAGATCAGAGGCCTCAAATTTTTTTGTCCTATGGACCACTTTCCGAATTATTTTTTTGCTGTAGACCCCAAGTATGCCTAATATTAAATTTCCAAATTTTATATCGTCAAATATGTTTTTCACAGTTGGAATAGGGCTGTTCACTTTGATAGGGTTTTGTAAATAAAGAAAATTAACTTAAATTTTTTATTCAGATGTTTTCATGTGTCAAAGCATCTGTCGGGAAGCGAACACACGAACCCAGGTCAACTGCTTGTATGGCAGCTGTGCTGACCACTCGGCCACCAACGCTTGATTATTCAGACCTTTATTGAAGCAATTAAATTAAAACCTTATTTTTATGTGAAATAAAACAAAATTAAATGTAAATAGCTCAAAAAAAAAAAAAAAAAGCTAAATTAAAATTCTCTTTAAAATTTAGCACAAAACTGTAAATATTTGAGATTTTCGACAAAAATCAGAATTTAGTAACAAACTAAAAATGCAATAATTAATGGTGTTAATGGAAGAGATGAACTTGATGCTCTGATAGAAATTTGATTAATATTTGGAGTCAAATGACTGAGGTATAGCCTTAAATCTCCTCTTTCAGTTATTTGCTTACAATTTCTTTTTTTCTTTTTTTGTCAGCAGATTAGTTACTGTGCTAAAACCCTTTCCATGAGATATAAAGATGAAAAAGCTATGAAAAATTTTCTTGCAATACTCCATATGCAGGATAAGTATTATCCACATTTTTTTAAAGCCAGAACTGTTGGTACTCCTTTTTGAATTGCACTTTAAGTTCTTCATTAGTGCTTATTTCAATGAGTTCTTGTAGTGTGATATCCGATTCTTCAATTGTACCATATAGATTGGTAACCCAATGCAGTATTTTTATAGTTAAAAGATCTTCAAATCTGGTATTAAAGTCTGGAGGCCATTTAAATGTTGAACATATGCCAATATGTCATCATGCTGATGTTTGTCAATGATAAGTTTTGGAACTGTGAAAATTTGCATCTTCCAATGTTTTGTTTGAATAGGTTAATTCTGGCAAGAAAAGCTAAAATTATGGATTTTGGTTTTTATTAAATTCAGGATGTCTCCTTATAACTGCAAATTAACCTCATTAAATTTAACAAATAAATCTGTTAAATAAGCAATATCTGGTTTTCATTTTATTAAATTTTCTTTCAAAACGGGATGTTTTTTCATCCAAAAACTCTAAAATGGGTTTAAAAAGTGAAAAAAATCTTTTCCAACATAATCCATTTGAGAGCCTGGGTATTTTAGTGTGAAGAAGTATTCGATGAAAGTCCTTGTCATTTTCTTCACACAACTGCTCAAATAACAGAATTTAATATGTTGTTACAAATCCTGTTTACTGCTATTATGACAAATTGTAGAGATTGATGCAATCTGGCTCTTAGATTTTTAGCTACTAAATGTTGTCGATGAATGATGCAGTGAATTGCAAACATACCAGGTACTTTTTGTTTTAATAGCCTATAAAACTGCAATCGTGAGCAACCATGGCTGGTGCTCCATCTGTTGCTATCAATATTATATTTATTAAGAGGATCACTTTCTCCATGAAATAGTCATTCAAAACATTAAATATTGATTTGTCTTTAGTATCTGTTGAAAGTTTTTCACAAGAAGAAATTCTTGATGGATTTTTTGGTCCATAACAAAATGAACATATGCTATTAATAGTGCTTCATTACCAGTTAAAGTTGACTCATTGACTTGAAGGGAAAAATGGTTTGTTTTTATATAATTACACAAGAAGCTTTCCATATCATGACTCATTTTATCAATACTTCTTTGAACTGTGTTGTCACTCAAAGGAATTTGTTTGATTATATCATATGCAGATTTATGTAGAACAGTTTTTATAATCTCCTCACTGACTGGCAAAATCAGGTGTTCTCTGATAGTAGGAGGCTTTCCTGATTTTGCTATGAGCAATGAAATATTGTAAGATGCCAGCAAACCACCATCATCTTTTTTTTTGGCATTAAAACAAAGATGTCTAGCATGATTCTCTTCTGAAGTTTTTCTTTCTGTGTTTTAAAGTATATCAAAGACCTGTTTTATCAGGATGCAAATGATCCTCCAAATTAGATGGTTTCATAGCACTGTTTCTTAAAACTTTGTTGCACAAAAGACACATGGGCAAATGCTTGTCGGACAGTGATGGAATAAAGCAAACTTCAAATAATCAATGCTATATAGCCTCTACCATGTTGAGTTGAAGATAATCTAATGACAAAAAACAAGTTTTTTAAATCTCATAAAAAAATTTTTTAATTAATTGACTGAAATTATAAATTTTATTAAATGCACATTAATATATTAAATAATATCTACTAAGGCTAACCACTTCAGCTTCACCTATTCATATATAAAAGTAGATTGAAGTAAAGAAGGGTTTCCTTCTTTTCTTCTGAGCATAAGCTTGTGGCTAAGACCTGTAGAGGTCCCTACCTTCGAATTTTTCAGACGCTTATTCGTAAGGTTACAGCCTTAGTAAATATTACTCAATTGATTGAAGTAAGACTCTATTGAGGCACTTACATTGAAACTAAGTATTATAAAAATTGAAAAAGTATCTGAACAATTCCTACTTCTTTAACACAAAACCTTTAAAAAAAAAATCTACACAAACAAAAACAAGCCTTAAAAAGTAGGAAATAAGTATTTTTTTACTATATCTGAAGCATTGACTGTTTGGATATTTAATTTTTTGTTCGTGCATGCAATTAGAGTTTTTGGTCATATGTTTTAGCAGGTATTATCTTTATTTAAAATATTTAACTAAAAAATGTGGCAGAGATCACAATCTGGATGACTAACTAACAGTTTGTATTTACTTTTTTTGTATACTTCTAAACAAGATTTGCATCTGTATTTTGCACGAAATAAAGTTAATATTTTTTAACTACTTTTTTTCTCAAAATTCAGAATTGAAATAATGAATGTTTGATTCTAACACTCTTATTTATAATTGCCTAATTTAACATGTCCATGCAAAAGTTTTGGTTTAAAAAGTCTGTACAAACTTTATTCACTACGTGCAGTTGCTCGATGCTATGCTGGTATGAAAACTTGTAGAAACTTGTACATAATCATAGAGCACTACAAAGCAGAAACCCAAACAATCTTGTGAACCAATAATTATTTGATTTTGTCATATTTTAATAATATGCAAGAAACCACTAAATATTACATGATCACCATTTCTTATGTTTGCTCATAACTGTTATTAAAACAGGCAAAACTCTCCATACAGTAGTGCCACTCAGTGCAAGCCAGAGTAATCAATGAATGCCAGAAGGCTTATGCATAAAATTCATATCTAGTGCCTACTCATCCAATATCCCCAGACAAGTTTCTAGTTTTTGTCAGTGAGGAGCCTTGGATCTGAGAGCACTGTACCTTGTCAGTGAAGGGTCTTGGATCTGAAAGCACTGTACCAAGGATCTAGGTATAGTGCTCTCAGATACAAGGCTCCTCACTGATGAATGTTAGAAACTTATCTGGGGATATTGGATGAGCAGGCATTCGATAGGGATTTTATGCACAAGCCTTCTGGCATCTTTTGATTACTCTGGCTTGCACTGAGTGTGTGTTTTAATACATAGGAAAAATTAGGTTTGAATATCAGCGCGAAATACCATGATAACTCAAAAAATTATAATATTCAATAAACAAACATTGTAAAAATGAAATTACTATTATCTTTATTTTTAGAAGCTATATTGTAATTTTAGGGGTTTGCAAGAATTAGAATAACAAAATTAAAAAACTTATTGTATCTATTCATATAATTTATTATTTCAAATTTAAAATATCTACTGAAAAGTTTACAAAATGTCTGAAATAATGATTTTGATGCTGGACTCCCATTTATATATTATGGACCCCCAATTTTTTTTGTCGCTGACATGGACCCCCTGAAAGTGGGAAACAACCTACCTGGGGGTCGATATTGCCTACTTTGAAAACCATTGATTTAGATTATCTATATTTCAATTACCCCCCCTCCCCCAAAGGCATCTTGAGCCTGCTTGTGACTTGAAAAAAGTTCAGATTGTTCCAACTTGGAATTGAATCCTGGAATCAGGGATTTTTCAATTCCGTGATATTTATTCATAAGCTTTTTTACTTTTATATCTTTAATTTGATTTTTTTTTAAGTGTGTGTGGACAGGGTGGGTAGGTGATATACATTATAAAATGGCTAACTATAAATATTCTCATTTATAAAACTTACATAATTTATACAGTGATAGGCCAATTGGCTAAATCTTTTCTTTATTGTTTTCAATTTATTTTTTTAAATATATATATTAACAATAATAATTCATCACTACTATTCAGTATAAAACATTATTTAAAAGCTATTTATTTAAATTTTTGGATTTCATGACTCTTCATCTTCAGATAACTAGGACCATGTTGGTAACTAGGTGACAGAATATCGTGATCAAATGATTATTATCAATGATAATTTGTGATTGCATTGCATCTCTTTAATACAATTTATTCGAACACCTTAATATTTACAGCTAATTTATTCATTTTAATGATTTACACACAATTGGTATAAATATATATTGTAATAGTAACTACTTTTTTTTTTAAACAATTGGTAATAATAAAATTAACAATTAAGTGAAAAACACAATCTTTGCAAATTAATTTTTAAAATTGTAATTATAAATTTATTAAACGCACATTGATTACTTAGTAATATTTACTGATGCTATAACCTCGATAATATGCGTATAAAATGCGATAGTAGGGACCTCTACGGGTGTTTGGGAAGCAGATAATTTTTAAAATTTTCTAAATCTATTTTTCTATTATTGGAACTTTCAACCTTGTCATACAATAATGCTTATATTATATGTACAACAATTTTTATAATAATCATTATCCAATTAATGGTTGGTGTGAGCCAGCCAAAACATCAGTATATGAATACAAAACATTACACATTGATGAACTGAGATAATATATCATTTATATCTGTAAATCATGTAAATCTTTGTATAAGACACACACATATATACAACAAAAGTAAATGAATAAGTAGAAATAACAATGTCAGGACTAGTAGTCAGATTCTAGAGAGGGGCTATTATACCAAACAGGATAACTGTACGTCGTTGTGGAAAATTACACATTATTAATGATAATTTGAAAAACTCTTATCAATGAGAGAAGCTACTCATTAAAAAAGAATAAAAAGAAACTAATTAAAAAAGAATGAATTATCTAAAAAGATATAACTCTCTCACAGAACCCTGTTCTACTTAGATTCCAAAAGCAGCCTAGATCATAATTCCAAGTCATAATTAATCATTATTTTTGACTGCCATTGGCTGGTTAGATTATAGAGTTAATGTTTCAGTAATATTTATTATTCTAGATGTTTGTTTTTGAATACCATAATGCTTTATATTATTTTTAACTAATCAATCTTATAATTAAATTAATTTTAATTAAAAAAGTTATATTTATATAAATTTAGTTTTTACACACAGCACAACATTGATAAGAGTACTAGTTTAAATTTTTCTAGAGAAATCAAAATACAGATCTGGAGCTAAATGTTATTGGTAGCATGTCAAATTATTAAAGTCAGAAATAAAAATTTATTAGTTAATTATATCACTTAAAAAAATAGCAGCCTTCAAAATAACTTTTATTAAACATAATAGGCCATTTACATGAAAATATCCCTGGCTCTGAGTAAAAATTAAATGATGATCAAAGAATATAATGAACTGAGGATAATGATTGTAATAGAACTAGTGTTTATTATTTCATTATTATTTAGAAAAGGCATATATAGATATATAAGCTTACCAAAATATTATATTAACAATCCCTGATGGACTGAGCAAAGGGCAACAATATTGTCATTAGATAACATTAAGGATATAAAAGTAATTAGTTATCTGTATCAACTCAAACTTCAATTAAACTCATTCAATGTGGTAATTTTAAAAATAGGAGATTCTTTTAATCCTAATCTAGCATGTTATGACTTCAATCTTCAATTTTGTAATAAACGACAAGCACAATTGAAGAATAATGTTTTATGACAGCAATTTATTTAAGAAAAAAATTCTGGTGACAATTTCAAATGGGTATGTTGTCCAATTATTCATTCCATCAAAAACTGCTAGGGGCTATGACTAATTTACAAAATGAAATTAATAAGAGCATAAAACATTTTTAAAGGAGGTAAAGTAGTAAAATCTAAATATATCATCATGTATAAATATTCTATTCCCTTAAAAAAAAAAAGAGATCTCTCATATGAGAATAATAGAAAATTATCTACTAAGAAAAATATGTTTTTGTTGTAACCAACAAGAAGACATAACTGCCTGTTGAAAATTATTTAAGAATATCTATGCAAATAAAAAGTATATACTTTTAAAATCATTCTAAAAATAATAATAACAATACTAGTCTATTCCAAAAATAAAAACCATGAAAGACAAATTACTGTTCAGATAAATTAGATCATGTTAAAACCCTTTATATTTTTCAGAAATCTTATGATGAAGATGAAGTATAAATTATGGAAAGTTCAATCATGAATGATAAAGAATAAAAAATATTGACTACACTAAGAAAGGCTTAGTTGCAATTGCAAAAGCAAAATATATATATATAAAACAAAGATTAAGCAAACTCAAAAAAATAAATCATATAAGAAGACAGAATCTAATCTTTGTAAACAAAGGTAAAACTCTCCATACAGTAGTGCCACCCTGTGCCAAACAGAGTAATCAATGTATGCCAGAAGGCTTGTGCATAAAATCCCTATCTAGTGCCTACTCATCCAATATCCCCAGACTAGTTTCTGGCTTGTGGCCATCATCAGTGAGGAGCATTGGATCTGAGAGCACTGCACCTAGATCTTAAGATCTAATGCAACCCTCTAGCAGCCACCTTTTAACTCTACTTTACTACAAAACTATGAGAATAAAATTGAAAACACATTAATATTTTCAATCTAAGTGGTGGCTATGGTTGTTTAAGAGCCAAAGACACCAAAATGTATGGGTGCTGAATTGAGTTCAGACCCATATGATTATATAAGCTATTGAGCTTAGAATGAAAATATTATTGTGTTTTCTATTTCATTCTCATAGTTTTGTAGTAAAGTAGAGTTAAAAGGTGGCTGCTGGAGGGTTGCATTAGATCTTAAGATCTAGGTGCAGTGCTCTCAGATCCAAGGCTCCTCACTGATGATGGCCACAAGCCAGAAACTAGTCTGGAGATATTGGATGAATAGGCACTAGATATGGATTTTATGCACAAGCCTTCTGGAATCCATTGATTACTCTGTTTGGCACAGAGTGGCACTACTGTATGGAGAGTTTTGCCTTTGTTTACAACAATTATATGCTAATATATGAGATGGTGATCATGTGATGATTAGTGGTTTAATCTAATCTTTCCTGAGACTTTTCTTTCTATAAGTATCAGAGCAGATTAGAGCATTCTACATATAGTAATAGAGTTGCTAAAATAAATAATTTATGTGCTTGTGATTAAACATTGTATCACCCAATTTATATGTCCTATAGTTTTTCAATTTCCATGTTGTGTTTTTTCAACAATCCATAAACCTTCCAATTCTAATTTCTCTATCTTCCAATTGTTTTTTTTTTCTGACTTCATTTATTATATTGTATTCTATACTCATTATTTCTTGAATTCTCATTTCTTATCCATTCTCTTCTTGTCCTTATTGAAGATCTATCAGTAATTCATTATCATAGCTGTTAATTTTCTTTCCATTTTTTTGATTGCCAAACTTTGCTTTTATATTTAGCAAAACTTTTCATTATTGTGTTATATATTTATCACTTATAGTCTTTCAATATATTCTAATTCCACAATATTCTATTTGTCATTTTTAGAATTTTACTGTATAATTCTTTTTATCTAATATCAATATTAATCACTTTTTTATTACTTCTACAATGCATTATACACTTATTATATCAATAACAGTTTCAATTGCTCCAGCCATCTTCTTCAAATCTATAATAAACATAAATATGCATACATGAATATTTTATTCAAACCCATAACTTCCATTTATATATATTTCTTTCATATCATAATTTTTTTTTAAATTACCATATATATATCATAAATGCTTTTCTTTACTAGCATGTATATATACACACATTTACACAATTATATTGTTAATTTTTTAACATTTTTTTATATTTACATCATAATCAATTAATTAATCAAATAATACTTCTTATGCCTCTATATAGATAGTATTGTGTACCTATCTTCATTTGTTATTTTTATAGTTTCTAAGTAATTAAATAAAGAAAACAATTCAAGGTCATATGTTAATAAAAATATTTGTTTCAAATAAATCTGGAATAAATGAATCATTTATTTATTAACAAAAAAAATATTTTATTAAATTATATCAGATGACAACAATGCTTTATTAAAATTGAAAGAAAAATAAATCACATGTTCAAAGCTAGTGTTTAAAGATATAGACTGAATTGTTTGCATTACTATAGAGACAGAAATGATTTCAAAAGAAAAAATATACTTTCTTTTCTTTAAAAAAATTCTGTATTTTAACCTTATCTCTATAAATAAATTCTGGACTTGAAGCAACAAAAATGCATTGTGAGCAGAGAATTTTGGAGGGGAAAGGGTAGGAGTTCTTTGATGTCCATGATTTAAATGGAATAATTAACAACAAAAATGCTATTCTGATTATTATAAATCTAAAACTACTAAAGCTATTTGGATTGTAATATTGACAAAAGAAAAGTAATTGGATATCATTCAGGGATTAAAATGTCTATGGAGCCTTACATATATGTGTGTTAGCATGAAGGAGTATTCAAAAGAAACTGCTGCAATAAAAAAATTAAATCAAAGTTATATATATGCTAATAATAACACTCAGATAAAAAATATCACTTATCAACAACAGTTAAATTAATAGTATTGATTACAATGCAGTCTAGATTTGTCATTCAATAACTTAAATAATAATCAAGTAAAGTAAAAGAGCAATTAATAAATAAATAGTATTTGCATAACTTAGTTTGAAAAAAAATATTACTTGATTTTTACATTTTTAAAAAGTTAATAATATTAAAATTTTTTCGTAAATTTTATTTTTTTATTTTTGTGAAAGAAAATTTATAGTTAACCCTTTATTGACTACACATTTATAATTTTAATTATAAAATATATATCATATCTAATCATAGTCTAGTGAGAGTGAATAATAAATGTACATTGCATATGTTAATTGCTGTTATAAATTATTTTTTATTTTAATCAGCCACAAATAAATTAATGTTCATCTTAATAAATTTACATTGTTGCTGTTAACATATGTATTTTGATTTACTTCTGCATAAATTATTATAAAACTATTTTATCTTATTTTATAGTACATTCCATGTTATATCTCACTGTCAAATAAAACATTATTTAATAAATTTATCTTCTTTGCAAAGCAAGAGTATTCATGATGGAGTTGTTGGCATCCTTTTACAAATTTACAAATCCATTGTACATGTAAATATAAACTATTAAAAAGTCATTTGTGATCAACTCATTTATTTATTAGTCATATTTTAAATTGCCTGAATATGACATAGACTCAGTATATTTAGATTGTCCAAATATGTAATATATAAGTGGAGAAAACCACTTAGTTTTTAATTATATTTATTACATATAGTTACCCAAATATGTGATGCATTTTCTGACCAACTAGACCTGCTCAGTTATAATACTTTCATTATATTTGTGACTACTTAATCTGATGGTATTTACAGATAGTCAGATCCATTTATGATATTATCTTGTGTGATGAGCAGTATATTACTTTACACTGGTGATTACTTATCTTTTCAACATATATGTGTTCAAGTGTATCAGGGTTATGAGATGGAGTGGAGAGTGGTGGGTTGTGAAAGTCTGTGCTCATATACCTTATATATTATCCATTATAAATCTTGGCTTGTCCAAAAAGACATATTTTATTTATGAGATATTACCTAAATCTATAAACTTGTTATTTTTATTTTTCATTTTATTTTATTCATTATTAAAATATTTTCTTTTACAATATATAATATATTCTATAATTCTGTTTCATTTATTTATTATTTCATTTCTATTATTATATTTACTTTTAACTTTAACTTTATATATTACTCATATTTTTAATCTTTTCTATTTTCTATTTTTTTATATAATATTTTTATCTTTAATCTATCAACCTTTATTCTTTTACTTATTATTTTTAACTTCTTTTAGCTTATTTTTTAATTTATTCTTTACTATATTTTATACTCACATAAACTTTTACATTTTCTAATTATCTTTCTAGTTCCCTCTTTATATTTTTTTTATAAACTAACTTTATTTTTGTTTTTAACTTATTTTTATTTAACCTCTGTTTAATACCAACTTAATATTATTTATGAGAATAGTTTTATTCTTCTTTCCCTTCTATTATTTGTAAATTGTATCATTTTTACAAATTTTTTCCCAAATTCATGTCCTATTTCTAATGTATGTGAATATACTGGTGAATTTCTATCATATTTATGTTGCAATAGTCTTCTATATATGAAATTCTTCATTTCACCAATATAATTTATTTTTATATTATTACTTTTACATTTTTTACTAATTTTATATATTCCATTTATTTGATTTTTATTATGATTCTAATATTTCACAGAAGCAAAACTCTCCACACAGTAGTACTACTCAGTGCAAACCAAAATAATCAATAGATGCAGAAAGATTTGTGCATAAAATTCCTATCTAGTGCCTACTTATTCAATATCCACAGACTAGTTTTTAGCTTGTGGGTTTCATTAGTGAGAAGCTTTGGATCTGAGAGCACTGCACCTAGATCTTAAAATATAATGCAACCCTCTAGCAGTCATCTTTTATTTTATAGCTAACTATAAAGCTTGGAGTCTAAAATGAAAACACAATAAGGTTTTCTATCTAAGCTTATTAGCTTGCATAATTATGTAGATCTAAACTCAGTTCAGCATCCATAAAATTTTGGTCTTTTTCATTCTTTAATAACCACAGTCACCATAATCCTATTGGAAAGGATTGGTATTAAACCATCATACATCATACAATCACCAATCTTTATGCTTACACAAACTGTTTTTCACAGAGACAAATCTACGCATCCAATACCCCAGACTAGTTTCTAGCTTGTGACTTTCATCAGTGAGAAACCTTGGATCTGCAAGCAGTGCACCTAGTTCTTAGGATCTAATGCAACCCTCCAGCAACAACCATAACTATACAAGCTAATGAGATTAGCTTGAAAACATGTATTCATTTTGGACTCAAAGCTTTATAGTTAGCTAAAAAAGTAAAAGGTGGCTTCTGGAGGATTGCATTAGATTCTAAGATCTAGGTGCAGAGCTCTCAGATCTAAGGCTCCTCACTGATGAAAGCCACAAGCTAGAAACTAGTCTGGTGATGTTGGATGAATAGGCACTAAATAAAAATTTTATGCACAAACCTTCCTGCATTCATTGATTACTCTGGCTTGCACTGAGTGGTGCTTCTGTATGGAGAGTTTTGCCTCTGTGAAAAACAGTTTGTGTAAGCATAAAGAATGGTAATCATGTATTTTCTAATATATTAATCATATTATTTCTTTTCATATTAAAAATTTTAACTTTGATTACACTATTAAATTTTTTATATTAATTTTACTTATTATTTTATTTAAATTTTTAACTACATAGTTTACTTGTGCTTATACCTATATAATTAAGTCTATCAATATTATTATCATTATTACTATTTTTTCTTTTTTTTGTTATTATTGTTATTTTTTTTATATAAATTAACTTATTTTCTATTAATTTAATTTTACCATTTATAAATTTACTTGGATATTCATTATTTATAAATTCTTTTCTTATTAAACTTATTTGTTTATTATAATCCTGTATACTATAATAATTTACTGCCTATGAATCCTAGAATGTACAGTATTTATTTGATATTTATATTTGAATAACATTTAATTATATTATTATCTATCTTACTTTTTGTATATAAATTGATGTTTTAATCTTATCATTCCTTCCTTATTTCCTTAATCAACTGTATATCTAAATATGTTAGTCTATTGTTGTCTTCTTTTTTACTCTAAATTTAATATTTTTATCTAATTAATATCCTCAAAAAATTCATTGGCCTCTGTGTTTTATTAAATATTAATTTCTTTTTCTTATGGTTTTATCTGTTGATCCTGTTATGTGCTTTTTTTTGCCTAGATATTTCTTTTCCTCATATTTTCAAATTCAATATTATCTTATGTTGCATTCATCCAATGCATATATTTTATATTTATTTCCAAACTCTATTTTCTATATTCTACTATTAATTTTTAAGTCCTAAAATTCAAATCATTATATTTTATATAAAATTTAGTTTCCGTATATAGCAGGAGTATTTGTATATAGGTTTTAAGTACATATATGATTTTTATTGATATTTATTTAAATCAAAAATTAGGTATTTAGAAAATTAAATTTATTAAGATAAATACTTTCCAATTTTAAAAACGTCAGAAATATTGTATATATAATTAAAGTGCAGAAATGCACAAACACACAAACTCATTTGCATAATTAGTACAGAAATTATGGACAATGGTATTAAAGAATCATAGAAATACATTCGCATTAAGCTCAGTAATTGAAAACAACAAGATAAAAATAAAAGGAGAAAGAGTGAGAGAGAAAATATTGATGATTAATTCAATCATAAATATTAGAAACAAACATTAATGAATCAAATTAAGAATATATCTTTTATTTAATCATACAGCACTAAATATACATAAATATGTTACTCAAAACATTCATTCATGATGAAAGATTTTTAAATATTTTTTTATTTTATATTTGTGAGAACTTTTGGAGTGTCTCTGATAAATATCAATAATGCACATCTGTTAAAATTATGTTCCTTATTTTTTGTCCGCATATTACTTATTCTAATAATCTGTGCATCCCAACTACATTTCAGCCTCTTAAAACTCTTAATAACATTCATAACACTTATTTGTTTTATTCTCATGTATTTTGCTTTTTTTAATTCTAAAACCCAACTCCATAATTCACATGATCTATGATTTGTACTTTGCTTTTCTATTAAAAGTGCAAATGTCAAACTGATAAAAATGTGTACAGATGAAGTTTTATTTTTTATTTTATCTTTCTGAGGACCTATTTCCTTTTAATATGAATCAATTTCTATTAAAAATATGGTACTAATTTAGTACGTGCTCTCTGGTTTTGGGTAGTTCTTATAATTCAAACTGGCCATGAGCACATACTAAATCAGTACCAAAAAACACTCCATCAAAGATTAATTCTGTGATTAATTTTAATCTCAATAAAACAACAACATAGGAATGAAAGAAATGAATGGTTTTGATAAAAATGTTTGGTGTTAAAATGTTTTCATGATAACAAATGCACTATGTCTAAATAGCTTTGTGTTGCTTTACTTTTTTGTAGTATCTGGCCAAAATATTTTATAAATATACATTTCTATTTCACGCTGATGTGATGGATTATTGGATGAAAAAGAAATAAAGGTTACTAAGTATTTATGACTGAGTTTTGTTCAGCTTTATCACTTTTAGTCATTAAGGTTAGTAAATGGCATAGTCAGTATGAATCTCTCAAGCCATAAGTCAACACTCTGACTTAATTGTGTCAATGGGATTGTGAGTTTGGGCAACCAAATTTCCATCCTCACTTACAGCAATTTTGACTAAAAAATGTTTTTCGATTGTTTTTTTTTTTAATGTTTGTCATTCTTTCTATCAAACTCTCCATACAATAGCATTACTAGTGCAAGCCAGAGTAATCAATGGATGCATAAAATCCCCATCTATTGCCTACTCATCCAATATCCCCATACTAGTTTCTAGCTTGTGGCTTTCATCAGTGAGGAACCTTGCATCGATTGATTACTCAGGCTTGCACTGGTGGCGCTACTGTACAGAGAGTTTAGCCTATGTGTAAACAGCTTGGGAAGTCATAAGAAATGGTAATCATGTCAAAATTTCTGGATTGATTTGGGGAAAAGAAACAATAGAACAGAAATGCTAAATAAACTCAGACAAAATTTCATCCTAGTTTGAATAACAGTTAGTAATATTAATGCTAAAAATATTTTATATTAAAATAAATTGTGTTTAATTTAAATGTTTATTTTATTTTACTCTGCATTGCTGGATTCTGTCTTAATGACTGGCACACATAAATATATAATTATATTGTCATACAAGTTTAATCTTTAAGAAAATAAATAAACTAAACAAATATAAAATTACCTTTGATGTTTGAAAAATATACCTTAATAATTTAACAAATTTAACTTTCTCTTGCTGGCATTTGGTTTAGACAGGTATCGTAAAGAATGATGTAAGTACTTAACATGTTTTTATAGATATTTTAAATAATTCCTCATAATATAATTAAGTTTAAACCTTCTAATTTAATTATGAAGTATATATTAGAATACAAAATTATTAGCAAATTATATGTCGATAAATAGGCAAACATTCACTTCGAAAACAAATTAATTTTTTCTTCAGAAAGTTTGAAAATTAATTTCATCGCTGTTTACTGAATTGATTTTTAATAATTTTCCAAATTCATTATCGCTTGTCAAGTTAAACAACAATTTTCCATTTCAAAGATCATATATTTTTTGTAAATAATTTCTTAGCTATTAACCATTGATTATCAACCCACGTAGCTTAAGGCAGTTAATAAAAGCAGCAGATAAGTAAAGCGAAATAAAAAAGATTCGTAAACTAATTAATGTAGTAATCGTAAAAATTCACGTGATTAAAATCAATTTCAATTAGTTATTTAATACACTCCCACGATTTCATTTTTCTTTTTTAATTATCTTAAAATTTGCCTTATTGATATATAATTTAACAGATCTCAAAAATAAGCGTTAATTATTAAATATTATTTCAAACTGGATATTTCTTTATCAGCTAGACTCACTTTTTACTTCTTTAACTAATCAAAAATCACACTTTTAGCTATACTGACTTAAAACAAGAAGATATTAGATATACAACTAAATTATCTTTCTCACAAATCAGATATAAGACGGAATATTTTATCTATAGTTAAGAAAGAGACAATCAATTCTAAAACAAACTTTTTTAGAAATGATTTATAGATCATAAAATAAATTAAGTTTAAATAAAATAATTTTAAAACACTCACATTATAATACATTGTTGTAGACCACTCAAAGAAGTATGGAGAGATACATGTTGGGAATAACAAGAAGAAATCGAAAGCGCAATACAGTATATGGATAAGAGAACAAACAGGTGTTACTGACCTCATTGAAAATATGAAAAGACTAAAATGGAGTTGGGCTAGACACATTACTAGAAGAGATGATAATAGAAGGACAATTGAAATCTTAAACTGGATTCCAAGAGAGTGTTAAAGACCCAGAAAGAGACCACATGTGCGATGGATGAATGAAATAAGAAAATGTGCATGGGTGATGTGGAGAAGAGAAGCTAGAGATCGGAGAAGATGGATTGAACTTGGAGAGACCTTCATCCTGCAGTGAATTGATAATGGTTGTTGTTATTGATGATGATGATGCATTCAATATGTCCAATTTCATATGCCATTTTATAAGTTTTTTTTTTGATCGTTGCAGAATCGGCCAACTCGGTGAGTTCATTGATTTTTACTTCTGAATTTAAAACCAAGAAAATACATGATCATTTTTCTCAAATCCTTGATAGTTCTTAACTGAGGCAATAAGATTTTCTTGAAGGCGGGATGTAAGCAGAGATGAGTGTGTGTACGCTGGCAATTTATATATACATATACAATCATATCATACCATTTAAAACTTTCTATATATAATCGTGTTAAAATAAATGATGCCTCTCATTTTCTGGAAGCTGTAAAATCAGATGTTTTAGAATTGTAGTGCTAAAAATTTCCTGGTTATAATTTTGGATGGCATTCGGTGATGTTCTTTTATTTAACTATTTGCACATTTGTAGAATATTTTTATATGAAGCAATTACTGCATGAATTAATTTAAAGGATCTCTTATCGGATTGTGGTAGTTAAAAAAAAAGATGAGACGGTCGATTTAAAAAATGAAATATAGCTTTGCAATGATTAATGGTAAATCAGATAGAGTGCTGATTAGTTATTCAATTTAATGTGGATAATTCAGGTTTATAACCAACCCGTTTCCATTGTGATAAGAAATTAGAGAATATTTTAAACATAAATGTACAAAATAATAAGATTAAACAGTGTTTTAAAATTATCACGGAAGATTTTAATGCGTTCTATTAGTGAATAAATGTGGGTATAGAGACTAAATAAAAGAAAATATAGGCTTATGAAATTTTTAGAAAAGTAAACTTTATGTTATGAATTGCGTTTTAGGGGGAAAAGGTCTAGTATGTTAAAAGGACATATGACTTTATTGCTCCAGAGTTCATAAAAAGTTTGAGCAGCCAGAACTGCGACCACCAGAATCGATCCTGGGACCTTCCAACTCTAGGTCAGATGCTTTACAAACTACATCAAATCGTGCACAGCAGAGTTTGAGTATATTTTTATACAGAAAATATTTTAAGCATCATATATTTAATAAATTCAACACACATAATTATCAATCAATGAAATTTAAGATACATGATAATGCAAAGTTAGACAGATCAACTATTAATAAATATCCTTAATAAACAAGGCAAAACTCTCCATACAGTAGTGCCACCCTGTGCCAACCAGAGTAATCAATGGATGTCAGAAGGCTTGTGCATAAAATCCCTATCTAGTGCCTACTCATCCAATATCCCCAGACTAGTTTCTGGCTTGTTTATTAACAATTATGTGTTAGTATAAGAGATAGTGATCATAAAATATCCTTAATCTTCAAAATTATTCTAATGAATTTAAAGTTGAGCTTGCAAGTCATTCTACAGTATCAAAACATTTTTAAAATAGCTCAATCATGTGTAAGATTAAGAAGAAGATAGATACTACACTAAGATATGTACAGATAACTTACCAGTAAATTTTCTACATAGAAAATTATGACAGCTAGTTAACTGTCTACTATTTATTCTAGCATCCCTAGCAAATTTCTATTTACCATTCTAATTAAAACCAATAACACAATTTCTGAAAACAATCTGCATTAAAATATAACTATATTTACTTTTGCAGAACTACATAACTCATAAGATTAAAAAAAAGTATAAAAATGTAATTACTAGACATACTTGGTCTTACACAAACTATGACACAAATTAACAACACAACCACTCTATCACAACAACACATTCCACAAAACCTATAGTGCATCATCATTAATATATATAATGATAGTCATTCTCACCAAGGTATCTGTGCTACTAAAAAATGCTTCTTCATAATGGTTTTAATCACTGGATTATTAATAGGCTTTTTTATATAATAAGAAAAAAGATTTTGATATTTCAAAAATTAAGTCTGTTCTGCCATATATAAAGGGAGTAACTGATAAAATTGGTACTGTTTTAAAAAAAATTATATCCACACAATTTATACTACATTTAAAAAAAAAAAAGAAGTAATTCTATGCTCTAAAGATAAAATTCATTTGGAGTGTTATGGTGTATATGAAATTCCATATGGAGTCTGTTTACATTCATGCATTGGACAGATCAATAATGGAATAAATATAAAAAAGAAAGAACACATTTGGACAGAGAAAAATCTAATTTATCAGCCATCTATGCACACATTAAATTAACTAACCATGACAGCAATTTTAATAAAACACATATTCTGGCAAAAATTGAACAATATGACCAGAAACTGCTAAAGGCTATATAGATTTTTAAAACGCCTAAGAACATAAATGAAAAGTGTGAATTAAAGAAAATGAACAATATTTGGAAAAAGCTACTAGAAAATAAAATATTTTTTTTAAAACTTCTCAAGCAATAGAATTTGAGAATGAGGAAAAAAATACCAAAGGAAAATATAACGATTTTAAATCTTACAACACACATTCTTATGATTTGAGAAGGAAGATCTGAGAAAAGTACTTGTTATTGCACTGAAATGTCAGCTATTTAGATATTATATTTTTATTACATGGAAGCTCCTGGAAATAAAACTATGAATTTATTGTTTATTTGTGAGAATATTAAAAGTAATATATATATATTTGAACTCAGGCTTTCAAGCTTCCTACAACTATCCACTCCAACTTATACAACTGATACATGGTGACATACATGTGAAAAAGATAAATGATCTTCAATATATGAATTTTGTGCATAACCAGCACTCATTAGTTAGTCCATATCATCAACTCCCACACATATATGTAATCAGTGCTCAGTTTATACTAAGATAGCAAATCTTCAAACTTTAATGGACAGGCTTCAATCTTCTCCACTCTCCAACTCTTCAGTTATCCGTATTATTGAAAATCTGATGATGAAACATTCAAAGCCCTTGTTGATGACAATATTACTATCATACACATGCTGACTTTAAGTCACTCTGAACCCTCATGGTAGAAGAGGGATGGGTACAATAATTACATTAAGTTCAATATAGAAAACATACTTAGCATTTAAATATTATATATCCAAACTGTATTATATCTATCCCTCTTCTGTGTAATTAAATGAACAGTAATATTAGCACCAAAAGATCCCTGAGCATTGGAGAGTGGAGAACATTGAAGTCTGTCCATTTAAATTTGAAGATTTGCTATCTTAATATAAACTGAGCATCGATTATATATATGTATGGGAGATGATGATCTGGACCAACTGATGAGTGCTGGTTCAGCATGAAATAAATATGTACTGGAGATCATTTACCTTTTTTCATATGAATGGGGTCAGATGTATCAGTTTGTATAAGATAGAGCTTGAAAGTTTGAGTTCAAATTCCTTTTAATTACAGTAAGTTCAGTATAAACAATATACTTGTATTTAAATATTATATATATATATAAGACATATTTTGCGGGTTCATCCATGTTAAAAATTTAAATATTGATATACCAATGTGAAAATTGTAAAGCTTCTTACATAGGTATGAGTAATCATGGCATCAGTGTTAGGAGAGATGAGCAGGCTAATGCAGTTAAACAACACTCATCATCATCAGCACTCTCACTCCATACTATAGATTCAGGTCATAAGATTGATTTTTCTAGTATCAGGATCATATCCAGATGTGATAATCTCTACCAGTGCAAAATTACACAAGCCATTGAGATACTTAAAAGGCCAGATTGTATCAATAAGCGAGATGATACATGCAAACCTCCTCCTATTTGGAAATATTTTTTTAAAAAACATTCTTAATTTAACATTTTTGCTATTGGTGGAACTTTAACATTTTTTTTAAATCAGTGATTGTAGTGCCTTTATAACCATCTTTCTACCTTTTATCACCCAGTGGATGACTCATGTGATCAAGTCGAAACATTGGTATATCAATATTTTAATTTTTTAACATGGATGAACCCACAAAATATGCCTTTTATATATGTAAACCATGAAAATCTTCATATCAATATATATATATATATAATTGATGAACCTACGAGGTAACATTGGATAATTATGAATGCAACTAATAAACAAGTAGAACAATCAGAAACCGCTAATCCAATAGTAAATTTCTCTTAAAATAAATTATACAACCAACAAGTAATTATATAACATGTTTATTAACTAACACATAAATAAAATAATAAAATAACAACTAAAAGAAATAAATAATTTGCATGTCACTTACAAGAACCCAGCAAATTATGAAACAAAATAAAAATTGGGAGTCCAAAATCAGTATAAATATACTTGCAAATTATGACAAATTATCATTTTTTTTATAGTTATTACTATATAACTTTACCTATATGATTCTAGTTGCTATTTCTATAAACTGTATAGTTAACATTAATTTAGTTTTAAGTAATTTAATTTCTATAATGACAATATTACTCAATTTTATCTAAACTCTATATGTTTTATTATATTTTGATGTATTACATAACATGAGTGTGTGCTAAATATTTATGTTTAAACAAAGTTTGAAACTCATGCCCAAAATATTTTGCCATATTATATATATTGTCTTCAATAAGGTAACATTATTATCCTTAGTAACATTAGAATGTATTATTATATCATTCATTTAAGACACAATATTTAAATATAACTAGGCAGATTAAATTATGATACTTAACGACATCATCTTATAACAATACATTTTCTGCCTTAAAGTACATGCATAAATATATAAGTTTATAAAGCATTCTTACACAAATATGCATTAAGAAGCAATGAACCAACCACCATATACCAGGAACTCCATTGCAACATAGAGGATATCAAAATACATTTAAATGATATGCTTTCTTTATATATTTAAAACAGAATAATATACACATAATATAATTTCAAACTTGACATAATTTAATGTCCACATGCCTGTTACTATTATTGATTTTAGACAAATAAATTATATATATGTGCATCCCTTAATATTTTTATAAAAAACAGTTGATAAATCCATGAATCCAGATTAGTTAAGTTGTCTTGTACCAAGTGTTAACATTTACCCATTTAACACATATATGATAAAATTCAGAAAATCATCTAATTTTAAGTGATTCACATTGTCCAATGACCTCAAATGGTTTATCAATATTGCCTTACATTCATTTCTACAGATTCCAATATATAAAATTTCTTTGCAAAATTGTTGTTGTGTATATATGTATTTTAAAAAATTTAGCAATTTATTTATTGAATGGTGAAGAATTTATCCTTTAATTATCAATAATAAATAAATCTAAGAATAAGTTTTATAAACAAGGCCAAACTCTCTCCATACAGTAGTGCCACCCTGGGTCAACCAGAGTGATCAATGGATGCCAGAAGCCTTTTGCATAAAATCCCTATCTAATGCTTACTCATCCAATATCCCCAGACAAGTTTCTGGCTTGTGGCCTTTGTCAGTGAGGAGCTCTGGATCTGAGAGCACTGCACCTAGATCATAGAATCTAATGCGACCCTCCAGCAACCACCTTTTATCTCTACTTAACTGCAAAACCATGAGAATGAAATTGAAAACACAAAAATATTTTCAATCTAAGCTCAATAGCTTATATAGTCATATGGGTCTGAACTCAGTTCAGCACCCATACATTATGGTGTCTTTGGCTCTTGAGCTTAGATTGAAAATATTTTTGTGTTTTCAATTTCATTCTCATGGTTTTGGTGTTAAGTAGAGATAAAAGGTGGTTTCTGGAGGGTTGCATTAGATCCTAAAATCTAGGTGCAGTGCTCTCAGATCCAAAGCTCCTCACTGACGAAGGCCACAAGCCAGAAACTAACCTGGGGATATTGGATGAGTAGGCATTAGATAGGGATTTTATGCACAAGCCTTCTGACATCCATTGATTACTCTGGTAGGCACAGGTGGCGCTACTGTATGGAGAGAATTTTGCCTTGTTTACAAACAATTAAGTGCTAGTATGAGATGGTGATCATGTGATGCTTAATAAGTTTTATATTATTATTAAAATTCATTTATAAATAATTTTTCTTCTTTTCTGAGCTAATGTAATACATGACTATTAATGAAAACATCCATAGATAAGGTAGTTTTTTTAAAAAAAAATCAGATTTATTACTGCCTAGCATGCTTTCAATATAACATGTATATCATATTCATGGCACATGTTATACCAAAAGCATGCTATCAATAATAAAGCTGAACATTTTTTTAAAAACTGCCTTTTCTGTGGATGTTTTCATTAACAGTCATGCATTATTAAAACAAAATTTAAATTGCATGTAAACTTAATATAATTAAATCATAAAACATGTTAAAATACTTAAATAACACTAAATAACATAAATATATTTCCATACCCAAAAGTTCATTAAGTTTTAAACAATTGATATTAAAGTTTACATAAATTAAATTAAGCATTTATTTTTATTTAGCACTATGTTTATAATTGTAAATACATTAAATATCAGCCTTTCAAGCTACTGTGCATGCGCTTTTTACGAGTGTTAATAATAAATGAATACTTTAACTTCCAACACAAGATATAGTATTTAAGAAAGAATAAATGAATACTATATCTTGGGTTGGAAGTTAAAGTATTCATTTATTATTAACACTTGTAAAAAGCGCATGCACAGTAGCTTGAAAGGCTGAAATTAAATTAGTGGGAACTTACACATAATAGAAAAATCTTTAACATAAAATTTAATTTTAATTTGAATACACTTATAGTCATCAATAGAAATATTCCTGGATTATTTATCTTAGAGCTCTAATACTTACCATGGTTGTTGACTGTAATTCCTTTAATCCTGATTAATATATTTAAACTACATTTAAAATATGTACCACTGCCAAATGCTTTGTGCATAATTCCATTAGGATATCAGTTAAGTTGATGTAGAAAGTGAGAATTCATGATATTTTGTTTTAATTCATTCTGGAGAGATTTAGATTTGTTCACAGTTCTATACAGAGATCTTGCATATTTTAACTTATCACAGTAATATTTCTCTCAAATAGCATACTGTAGACAATTTTTCTAAAACTTACAAAAAATGTCCACATGCAGACAATAAAAATCTTTAGACATGGTTTTTCTAAATTAGCTAATTTTCAAATAATATCAATATGCATATAAATTAACATTTTTTTATAAATATTTTATAAGTTTCAAAATAATAATATATTATTAACCATATAATGATGTAGCAAAATAAAAAAGCTATAATATATATATGTGTGTGTGTTTTTGTTAAATAATTTATATATATAGAATAAAAAATAGAAATGTGTGTGTGTGTTTGTTAAATAATTTATATATATATAATAAAAAATAGAAATGAAGAGATAATATCTATGTAAAGAGCGATCATCTTTAATCTTTGATGTAACAATCCATGTAAATATTTAATTCCAAATATATTTGGAAAGAATATTCAATTAGTATAAAAAATTGTTGCTGTAAAGTAGGAATCTCTGAATTTTCAGTACTGTTTAAACTGTTATTTCAATTAATTTTTTTATTTAGCAATTTATTTTTAGGAAATAATTATATAAGATTACAATTATATATTCTGACATAATATGTGTTTTAAGTACTTATATTAATCAATTCATTGCCAAGATAAACCTATTTAAACTTGTGAGTTTTCCTGTAAACTAAGATGGCAGCCTGTATTTTTGATAAATGTACAGTGATGAGGGTTTATAATTTAGTAAAGTGTTAGTTTTTAGATTAAAACAAAATTAATAAATTGATTGTTAAATTAAAAAAAGGAATAAATTCCAATAAATTTTATTAAGAAGTTTTATTTCACTTTTTTTACTCATATCACAATGTTGCAATTTGGTTCAATTCAGTGTGTTTCTTTTTCTCTAAAGTTTTTTAGATAAATTGTCATAATGATAAAAATTTGGGACCTTCCTGTCACATGATGCAGTGGACTATTTCCAAAGGTATATCCTGAAGTTCTGAAAAGTGTAGATTAATGGTCAGAATATTCAATTTTCTGTTAATAAGTCAATCCAAAAAAAAAAAACAACTGTAAATACTGTAATTAATTTTTCTACACTTTTTTAAAAATAACAGTAACAAAAAAGTGAAATGTAAAGATTAAATACAATGACATTTCCTAGCAGGCATTTTTTTGTAAATATTTCAAATTTGCAGATTTATTTAAAATATGGGCTGCCATCTTGGTTTACTGGAAAACCCTCAAGTACCCTTATTTACTATTTATTTTATTTTAATTATTAAAATAGTTGTATATATAAATCATTCTAAACAAATTTACATATTTTGATTAATAGAAAACCTTTTTATAATTCAGAAAATAAATCTTTGATTATTAAAACAAAAATGGCAAAACTAATACAAAAAAAAATATTTTTTATATTTTCAAAATAATAAATAATTTTCTGCTAAAAAATGTATAGGAAAAAACTAATCAACAAAATGCCTCCATAAATTAACTGAAATAGTCTAAAATGATGATTTAAGTGGTCATATATTAGCTTTTAGAGGCAAAAATTCTAGCCTGATTTTGAATATTAATTGTTCAAAATTTTTTTAAAAATTTATATTGAAATTTTTTAATATTGATTTTATATTTTTTAGACTGATTTCAATCAAGAGCAAAATCTTAAAGATTAATAGGCTGTGCTTTCCTGAAGATCTGTGAAGATGGTGTTCAAGTTATATTTTTATATTGGACTATTTGTATCATCTAAAATGTGTATCGAATGTCTTTAGAAAAAATTAACTTTTATTTAAACATTCCAAATGCATTCAACGGTTAGTAATAGCACATCAAACAGGTTAGTATTTTTCTAAAGACATTCAATACACATGTTAGATGGTGGAAATAGTCCAATATAAAAGTACAATTAATAGGCTGTGTTGATATCATAAGATGTTAAGAGTTAATGTAAAGTAAAAAAATTTTAAAAAGGAAACTTACTAATATTGAGTAGGGAAAAAAAGAAAGTTGTAACACTACCCTAGTATAAGTGATATATAATTAATTGGAAGGCACTTTTTTTTTCCATATGTCAAAGCATCGGCTAGGAAGCGAACCCATGACAACCATCTGCAAGCAACTGCTAGCTTGCAAGGCGGCTGCGCTGACCTCTTGGCTACCGACGCTTGACAAGGCACATTCTTATATTGTTAGAATGATAAAATTACATTCTGCAGATGACATTTTAAAAAGTGTGTACGCACAAAAACTAAAATGTGTGAAGAATTCAAAAATAAATGTGTGATTAGTTACTTGGGATCTACTGACTTAAACAAGTTTTTTTACTAAAGTGAAAATCAATCCACCAATATTTAATTCTTAAAAAATTACTACATATATATTATTAAGTGAATGAATAGTTAATCAATTCAACTAAATGTCAAAACATTATAGTATTATTAATAGTTATAAATTAAAAGGAATTTGAACTCAGACTTTCAAACTCCCTACATCTATCTACTTCATCTTATACAACTGATACACATGACCACATACATGTGATAAAGATAAATGATCTTCAACTTTTCACATGTATATGATCATGTGTATCACTTGTATAAGATGGAGCGGATAGACATAGGGAGCTTGAAAGTCTGAGTTCAAATACCTTCTAATTGCATTAACTTCTGTAGAGCAATATACTTGTATTTAAATATTAATAGTTATAAACAAAATTAACAATATGCTATATAATCTAATTCAGTTACCATTACAGCTAATAATAACTAAATTTCAGGTCAATACTGCAGGAAGCTTATTGTGTATGAAATTATTTTATGTAAATAGTTTATTATAATGTGATTAGTATAGCATTTTAAAATGTTGTTTACTCTGATCAAAAGCCTTTTGTACATCCATATAAAAATCTTCTACTACTTCATCACTGTGAGAACTTGTTGGGGCATAAACCTGAATTATCTGCATTTGATATCTGCTATTAAGTTGTATAACTAATCTTGCCACTCTGTCTGATACACCATCAATCTCCACAATATTGTTCTTCCACTTTTTATTTATAATGAATCCTACTCCACTTGTATTTCCAATATTTGTGCCTTTATAATAGAGCATATGTCCACTTTTTAAATCAATTGTCTCTTCATCTTTTCTTCTAACTTCACAAAGTCCAATAATATCCCATTTAATATAAGAGAGTTCTTCTTCTAATTCTTGCAATCTTCCTTCACTTGAAAGTGATCTGCAGTTGTAAGTACCTAAATAAAAAGTCATCATCAAATGGCAGCCTGGGTCCGCCTCCAGGATATTCTTAGCACCCTCCGCCTTCGGCCACCAACCGCTGCCTTGGTTGGTGACTTTACAGGCTCCTGGGAATAAGGGCCATGCTTTATTTTTGTCTGTCATAATTGTATATATGTATTGGAAAAATATTTATCATTTACACAAACATTCATTCTGCCTTATCAGGCACTGAGAAGAAAGACCATGGTGTTTCTTGATCTTAAACTCAGAGGTAAAAAGCCAATAAACTCACCACGCTGGCTAATGCGTGTTGGTGAGCAGCCCATCCATGTTCGTATACTATATGAATAAACATATAGTAATAACAGCTGCAATGACAAGAATGTATTGTTATGGGAGATTTTAATGCTAGAATTGGTAAACAAATGAAAGATGAAAGTGTTGTAGGTAATTTTGGTTATGGTAATAGAAATGAGAGAGGACATAGACTTGTGGAGTTTGCAGAGAAGGAAAAACTTTATATTATGAATTCTTTTTTTGAGAAAAATGTTAGAAGGAAGTGGACATGGAAGCATCCAAATGAAGGTACAGCAGAATTGGATTATATTTTGACTAACAGGAAATACATATTTCAAGATTGTAATGTTCTTAATAAATTTAACACAGGAAGTGATCATCGATTAGTAAGGGGTAAGATACATGTTAATGTAAAACTAGAGAGACAAAAATTATTAAGAAAAACTATATTTACAGTTGATATTCCTAATCTTCAGAAACATTCTAATGAATTTAAATTAGAACTTACAAATCGGTTTCAAGTATTAGTAGATTTTGAACATGATTCAGATTTGAATGAAATTAATATGAAAATAACTGATACACTTTTAAAAACTGCAACAAAGATAGCTGGTAGAAAAAAGCAGCAATTGACTAATAAAATTTCTACTGAGACTAGAGAACTTATGAAGAAAAGAAGGAATATGAAGATATGCAAGAATGATGCATTAAAAAGAATTGAATATCTCGAATTTTGTAAAATGGTGCGGAAAAGAGTTGAAAATGATATAAGAAAGTATAACTGTCAACTAGCAAGAAAAGCTGTAGAAGAAAATAAAAGTCTTAAGAATGTAAAACAACATTTTGGTATTGGTAAGAAATTTATATCTGCAATAAGGAAAAAAGATGGAATTATTACTAAAAAGAGGGATGACATTATGAAATTGGTAGAAGATTTTTATCAAGAATTATATAGTAATAAAGAACAAGTACCTCCTATATCTATTACATCTTCCGAATTGCCCAGAATTTTAAATGAAGAAGTGAGAAATGCAATTAAATGTATGAAAAAAGGAAAGGCTCCAGGTAATGATGGAATTATAATTGATATATTAAAAGAAGCAGGTGAAGAAACAGAAAAAATATTAGCAAAGTTATATACCAAATGTCTAAATGATAAAGATGTACCGGATGATTGGAAGAATGCAGTAATAATATTAATATTTAAAAAAGGTGATAAAGAAGATATTAGAAATTACAGACCTATCAGCCTTTTATCAGTTTTATATAAAATTTTTACCAAGATAATTACAACTCGTCTACAGAGAACCTTGGATTTTCACCAACCAAGAGAACAAGCTGGATTTAAAAGTGGTTTTAGTACAGTAGATCATATTCAAGTATTGAGAGAAGTTATAGAAAGGACAAATGAATATGAGTTGTCATTATGCTTTGGATTTGTAGATTATGAAAAGGCATTTGATTCTATAAACATTTCTTCAGTGATTAAAGCATTGGATCATCAAGGTATAGATCCAGGATATTGTCATATTTTAAAGAATATTTATAAAAATGCAACAGCAACAATTAGATTACATAATGATACTGGGAAAGTCAACATTGAGAAAGGTGTAAGGCAAGGTGACTCCATATCTCTAAAACTTTTTACAGCAGTGCTGCAAGAAGTATTTTGTGGATTAAAATGGGAAACTAAAGGAGTGAAAGTAAATGGAGATTATTTAAGTCATTTAGATTTCGCAGATGATGTAGTTGTTTTTGCAAATAATGCTTCCGAGATGCAGGAAATGTTGCAGGAGTTATCAGATGAAAGTAGGAAAGTAGGACTAAAGATAAATGTTAAAAAGACTAAAGTAATGTTTAATCGATTTGCTCAAAATATGAAAATAAAGATTGATTATGATGAATTAGAAGAAGTTAAGAGTTACAAATACCTTGGTCAGATTATTAATACAGATGGAAACATAATAGAGGAAATTAATCATAGAATTAAACTTGGTTGGAGTGCTTTTGGTAGAAATAACTTGATATTAAAAGGAAATATGCCTATGTGTTTGAAAAGAAAGGTTTTTAACAAATGTGTTTTACCAGTTCTTACTTATGGATCTGAGACTTGGACACTTAATAGAAGATCAATACAGAGACTTCAGACCACTCAAAGAAGTATGGAGAGATGTATGTTGGGAGTAATAAGAAGAGATCGAAAACGCAATGTATGGGTAAGAGAACAAACAGGTGTTACTGACCTCATTGAAAAAATTAAAAGATTGAAGTGGAGTTGGGCTGGACATATTGCTAGAAGAGATGATAATAGATGGACAATTGAAATTTTAAACTGGATTCCAAGAGATTGTAAAAGACCCAGAAGGAGACCACATGTAAGATGGATGGATGAAATAAGAAAATGTGTAGGGGTGATGTGGAGAAGAGAAGCTAAAGATCGGAGAAGATGGATTAAACTTGGAGAGACTTTCATCCTGCAGTGGATTGATAATGGTTGATAATGATGATGATGATGAGTATAGCATTTATTTAACTATTTTTAAAGCAAAACAAACTATAACTATAAAAATAGGTACAACAGAGATTGCTTTCTTAATTGATTGCAACTGTTATACTTAACTTAGGTTAAATTTTAATTTTAAAAACCCGTCAAACTTTAGGCATAGGTATTCTCTATCTACATCATCAATGCAAATAATATTTCTTTATTTTATTAGAGCAGATAGTGATTTGTTACTATACTGTTGAATGTGCCATTAATCAAAGTGCTCTATATTTTTTAAATTCCGAATGGTCATTCAAATTTTGCTTTATCTTTTTTCTATTGATTCTTTCATGCTTTTTTAATATTAAATCCCCTTTGTAAAGAATTTTTTTTTATTTAGTTATGCCACTCTATCTAAACAACGATTTCTATTAAGAGTGCTTGTTATTAGTTCATTTTGTTTAACTTCTTTAATAAGATTAATATGAAAAAAAATCGCCAAGCGTTGCTAGCCGAGAGGTCAACGCAGCCACTTTGCAAGCAAGTAGTTGGTTGCAGACGGTTGTGGGTTCATCTCCCGGCTGATGCTATGACATATGGAAAAAAAATAGTCTCAGAATTTTTAAGCCCTTTTCTCGTAAAATCTTTGTTGTGTGTTTAGGTTTGGATGTCATTTGGACGGCTATCCATGACATCTGATTGGCTGTCAGTTAAGTGTTATAACGAGCGCTAGAGATTTGGCAGTATCTCAATTTATTTCAATTTTAAGCTCTTCCTGTATACTCCCTTTATATCTCCTTTGGAAGAAATTAAAAGATTAACTAGTACTTTCCTGTGATACAGAAAGAACGATATGTGGTAACAATCTAACTTACTAAAAATAAATTACTTTAAGTAGAGCAAATAGAATTGTGCATTTTATTACACCATATGGAATCGAACAATTAAGAGAAATTAAAACATTAATTCTTATATAACCTGTCCATTTACTAATAATATAAAATAGGGTTCTAGAAAAAGTTAAAAACTCTTACATGAAAGCTGAAAAGTAAGACTCAAGATAAATGCTAAAAAGATTAATAGTCTAGAGCTTTTTAAAAAATAAATCGATAGTAATGAGTGGAAAAAAGTTACCAACTATAAATACCTTGTTCAGTTTACTAATATAGATGAAAACATAATAGATAAAATTAATCATAAAATTAAACTAAGATAGATTGTTTTTATAAAAATAATATGAAAAGGAAGTATGCTTATATGTTTAGAACAACATTTTAATAAACATATTTTATCAGTGCTTACATATGGAACTGAGACATTTAAAAAATCAGTAAAGAGGGTGAGAGAACAAAGACATTCTTAACTTATTGGAGGAAATAAGAAATAGACATGGAACTAGATTTGACATTTTATGAAAAGTGATAATAATAGATGGGTAGTTGACATTTTAAAGTGAATGCCAAGGGAGTGTAAAAATCCTAACAAGTAACCATATATAAAATGAACAGATGATTTAGAAGTTTTCTGGTATAATGTCAAGAAGAAATTGTGTTCATCTTTGAGAAATATTCATTTTGAATTAGTCATATTTGAAAATGATGATGATTTTTATAAATTTTCAGTAATTAGTTCTAGATTAAGATTTATTGGGCATTGTGATTTCATCTTTCAAATCACATAGCAAAAGAGGCCTAAATAAAAACCCTTTATGCAAATAGTTTTGCTCAGGAGTCATGTGATGTTTGACATTAGAAGTGATAGTTTGAGCTCTGATGCAAAAATCTTTAGCTTTCAAGTCAATCATTTACTAAACTGTATGTGGCATAGCAGGATAATTTTTAATGGTAGCACTTTCTAAATGTTTTTGTTTTAGTTTGCTAAGATAAACGTGTAACATTGTTGTTCTTCTTGTAGATAAAGATCACGTATAGGATTAAAATTTAGGCCAAAGCTATCCTTAAGAAAAAGTTAGATTGAAGATAAAATTTGATGTGTCTGTGACACCATTATGATATGACTGATTTTATTGATCTCAAACAGGAAGTGAAGATCATGCAACTAGTGACAAAATCTTAATTCTTTAATTTACTTATATAGCTATTTTCCCCAAAATATAACGACTTTTCAAATCATAAGATCCAATTGTTTGGGTTGCAGTGACAATTCTGGTAGCAATAGCAGGTAATCCAGGATAATAATGAAATTTTCAATACTGCAATAATGATGGGAATATTTTTTTTGCTTTAATATACATCTAATTCTCTTTTCACATGATAGATCGGTTCCCAAAAATTATACGTCATACACATTGCACATAAATAAGAAATGAGTTATAAGAACATAAATGTCATTTGAAAAATAAAAAACTTGGAAGTGATAACACAATGAAACACTCGTTGGTTTCACTACACAAGTCAGTGAAAACTTTAAAGTTCAAAGCATTTCATCACTTCCATGATATAGCGTAAGCATGTGTTTTAAAGACCTACAGAGGTCCCTAGTGACGATTTTTTCAGACGCTCATTGCTAAAGTTTACAGCCTTATTAAAAACTATTAAAGACTATTAATGTAATTTATCAGAATTTTATTACTTTTAATTCATCTAACTTATTAATTTTTTTTAATTTAACAACAAACACAATTGTAGAAACTGTAGACTTTTTGAACTGTACATTTATTTAAAATATGGGTGACATCTTACTTGCTCGTAAAACAGAAAAGTACCAAAGACTTTAATCGCTGTCACTTTCTAACAATAAAAACATATATTTGCACATGATTGGAATACTACTGTCATCATAACTTACCATCTATTGATTTTTGGCAAAATTAATAAATATTAATTTAAACAAATTAATAGATAAAATTTAAATATAATTACATTTTTTTAACATCAACATGAACCAGGGATTTTTTAAAAAAAAAACTGAATGTCAAAATGCAACAAATCATCAATACAAAAATGCACTTTCCTTCCAAAACAAAATGTCAAAAATGTTCGTTGCAGACAAACAAATTTCCCTGTTTGCAGAAGTATTGTTGAAAAAAGGATTTTTGTTTTTAAAATATAATGTAAAATAATGAGAAATAAAGTGATAAAACTGTTTTTCTAATTAGATGATAATAGTGACCATAGATTTCTTTTTTAGTTTTGTGATGTAATCGTAATGAACTCAACATCAGAAACAAACTGTGAATAAACACTGAATTAAAAACATTTACAATCTACTAAAAAAGCAAATAAATTATTTTATACTACTTACATGGAATTATTTAGAATTTAAAAAAAAAAGTTTAATAACAACTTAAGACAATCTAAGAATTGCTTGCAAATGTAAGATGATTTTTGTTTAAGCCTTCAAGACAATAATGTACATTTCTTCATTCCAGTCACAAAAATATCACAGTAGCTCTAATCCTAAAGTAACATTTTTTTTTTTACTGGCATGTTATTTCAAAACATCTCTTGTAGAAAGAGAATTTTTTTTAAACTCATGTTACTTCAAAATCATACAAAAAATTCCTATAAAAAGAGAATTAAGTATACATCATAAACAATTTTATTCCATTCAGTTTTAATTATAAATCATCTGCAGTAAATGCAATGCTACGACTGAGTTTAGAGAATTCTGAGGCTTTTTACTGTTTTATAGTTTTTAGAAAGGATCTTCTATTATGGCTATTTATATACATTGCTGAAAAAAGGAAAAAAACTAATCTTTCTGCAAAAACTTGATGCCTAATTTGGCCAAATGGCATTTGGATAATTTTTAAATTACTGTATTTTTTATATACTCATCAAATTGTTTTATGTGCACTAGACTTATTTAAGAGTCAGTTTTATTTTTCACCAAAAATTCTAAGTCACCATTCATTGGATTTTGAAAAACTAATTTCATTCTCTATTTTAAATGAAATGGATTATACCTTTCCTATTAGAAGATATATTTTTTTGCATGTTTTTTTTACAAAATTGTACAGCAAATATTGTTCTTTGTCAAGCATTGGTGGTCGAGAGGTCAGTGATGGCTGCTTTACAAGCAGGTGTTCCAGGTTAGTGGGTTCGCTTCCCGGCTGATGCTATGTCACATGAGGAAAAAAATATTGTTCTTTGTTTAACTGTTAAATTTCTGATCTCTATTTAACTTCCAAAACATACTTTACTTTGGACATTGGATAGTCAACAAAGCAATTGACCTCATTTATACTACAGTATAATATACTTTGCTCAGTGGTTTTTGTTTTCAATAATTTATAAAACTAAAATTTTAACTTACTTTGTACTACAAAGATATATTATTTAGTAAAAAAAGTTGTTTAATTTCAAAATACAATAATAAAACCTTTTATATATTTTACAAACAATGATAATTCTTTTTTTAAAAGAAGATAAAACAAACTCTTCTTTATGATATATGTGGGAATGTTTTTATTTTTCTGTTTATTATCGAAGCCATGCAATCATTTATATTTATCTATTTATGCAATTATAATAAATGTCCTCATTTGTTTTTTAGGATTCTTACAGATAATTTTGGACACCAAGGTTGATTATGAATATTAAAAAGGTATGAGGATGATATTACATATTTAATATGGTCTTCCAATAATTTTATTTGTGTTCTTAATGAATAAAAGATTAACCCTAATGCTAATTCTAATCCTAGAACTAACCCCAACCCTAATTTATAATACATTTACTGTTATTTTTTTAAGTTATCAAGAATTTATAATCGATTTATTTGAATATTTTTTTATATATCCATAATCAAACTTGGTGTGCAAGATTAATTTTCATTAATTTTAAATGACTGCTAATATTTTATTTACAAGTATATTTTCAACTTAGAAAATAGCTTCCTCTTACATATAAAGTTGGTTTATGTTCCATATTGTTTTTCCTACATACAATAGCATTTCGTTAAACATTTTCATGGATTATGTCATCCTATACATCAATTCTTTACTTTTTTTGTTCTTTTCTCCAATATTCTCATCTATTCTTTGTTTAGTTCTCCATGTTGCAATCATCTTAGGAGATTCATTTTTGATATTCTCTTATTTAAGCATGTAATATTAACCTTCTGATTAATGCTCCTAATTTAATCAATTTTCTGTTTTTATAATTGTAGTAAATTATAAAATCATCTTCTAAATTTTACTTTTTTTTTTTAGCTAAAAATTAAGTTATAAATAAATTTATGTCATACTAGGTCATATATTATCATCCATGACTTTATAGAGCATGAGACAATATAAAGACCTCTTTGCTATAATGGTAATACATTTATCCACCATGTTCATGAATGTATATTTTAAATCTGGTCTATAAACCTTAAATTCTTTTAATATTGGCAGTCTTAGGAGGACCCAGTATTGTTTAATAAATGGATACTTATCTATTGTCATCTAAATTATAATAATATTGTTTGGTGCAGTGGTAGAAACAGACTCTGAAGCTGTCAGACCATGGGTTGGAAACCAGGTCTCCCACTTACCAGTATTTAAACTTATTTTGAATTTCTAAGCAATAAAATATATGTTTATTTAGTGCTGGGTTAATCTTGATTAGTCAGATATGTGTCAGTGCATTCAGTATAAAGACAAACAAGGATCATTGTAATCTGACATAGTCTTCAGAAATAGTGAAAGAGGTACCATATGTGTATAAGGATAGAGCTTATGGTTTAAAATTTTACATGTTAAAATTATGAAGTGTAAATTTTATAAATGAATTTAATCTGGTGTTGCAAATTTAGTACCCATCATATTAATTATATTTTGCTGATAAAATCACAGCATGATTTGTGATTTTGTTCAGGAGTAGAACTGCAAGAATATCTTCCAAATATACATAGATGAGCTCTCATTTGATTAAAAATGATAACTTTGAATCAAATATTATAATGATGTTATAGATTTTAGAAATATTTAGACATTAATTATCTGATCTTTAAATATTTACTCTATTTATTTGCAATCCATGTAGATTCACTGCATAAAGCATTGGATGCTGTATTAAATGGCATTTCCTTTTTCATTTAAAAATTGTGTTAGTCTACCTTCCATGGATGATAGCTTACTTATATTTCACAGTGCAAAAATAAAGACTGGCTAAAAATTTAAACTAATAAATAAAATAAATGACAACCTCCAAAAAGTATTTTTCCAAGATAATGTAGGATGAATGACATAATTTTAAGCCTTTTCCCTCTATAGCTTGCTACTAAAAGAAAAATTGCATACTATTTTCAAGTATTTTATACTACTTTACTTAAAATATTCATTAATAATATATTTAAAATACATACATACAGCAGTCAATTGTAAATGACTATGGCCATTCTAATGCCCCCCCCCCCAAAAAAAAAGAAAGAGAAACTATTCTAGAAACAAGTTTTGTGGTGGCTATACAAACTAATCTATGAACAACAAATACATTCACACATGAAACATACTGATCCATTTTTCTGTTTATATGATATTTTATGATAGTGACTTTTAATTTCTTCAGCAGAAAACTTTTCTTTCTGGAATACTTGGGCAATACCATATCTATTAGCAACTCTTCAATGTATCTTTTTCTTTACCATATCTTTCTGATGGAAACAATTGACATTTAGAATGTGTTTTCCCTGAAGGTTTGTGATGATTGATGTTTTAGTTGTATTTTTATATTGGACTATTTCCATCATCTAAAGACATTCAATACACATATTAGATGATGGAAATAGTCCAATATAAAAATATAACATTTAGAATGTCTTTGGCACAATCCTTATAACAGAAATGAGGTATTATCTTTTCCACAAATAAATCCAGGTTCAAATTCACAATTGTTCACTTATTTTACATGATCTATCCAGTGAGGATGATTTTACAATAGTGGATGTTATAGCACCACATCCAGAAAGTTGAAGAACATATTGGTTGGTTGTAGATATATGTTATTATATAGTAGATAATATGCAATATCTTGCCACTGTATTTTTTAAATTTTTCCAGAGCATTCTTTAGCGAACCTTTCTAATTCCTTATATTGTTTTGATAGGGTGTCCAAGTCTTACTTATATACATCAAACTAGATAAAATAACAGCTCTATGTTTAATTTACAGCAGTTATTTCCCTGTGATAAAATACTGTATTCTTTAACTTGTTAAAAGCAGCAGAAAGACATTGGAGATTATGCTGCATAATTATGCATTTATGCTGCCTTATTATGCATTTAAGTTCATTTTTCTACTTATAAAACCAGAAGGTATTTAAATTAATATACATTTTCGAGTTGATAACTATCTGTAATAAAAAAAATTGAAGATTTTTTTTTCTATCACTGAATGATAAAGAACTTGAGTTTTTTGAAGATTAATTATTAAAACAAAGTCATTCTATGCTCTAATCCAAATATCAAAAACATTCAGAATTAGCCGAAACAGCATAATCATCAGCATAAAAATGATCAAATTTCACAAACATTTAAAATTAAGTTAGCAATTAAATATGTTAATATTAATCACTAGAAGTTTATTAAATTATTATAGCATTCTAATTACAAATGAAGAAAAACAAAGATAAAAAGAAAACAAACATTAATTTCTCACTGTACTTCAGTCTGCTAAACTTATCTTTATTATTGCTTTTTTAAATCTGAGCTTTTTATATATAGAAAAGAAAAAAGCTATTAATAGACAAGCTTTAGAAAGAGATAATTCCCCTCATTTTGCGAGTATTAAATATTGAAGATCAAAATCTTCAATGCCCATTCTCATTAGATTATTAACTTCTTATTATGCTCATCTAATTCCATATCTAATAAATAAATGTCAGGTTGTTAAAAATATTTTTAAACTATTTTATTGAATTTTTTTAAGTGTCTGTGCTAACCTATTAGCTAACTGTTTATTCTTTAAAGATTGAACAGCCATTTAAAATTATTACATCTTAAGCTTCTCCTTCTGCTGTTTAATTTGTTAATCCATCTTCATTTTTATACCATTCTTTTTTAAAATGATCATATTCTATCTTATGATGAACTCTTAAAACTCATTGTCTATCATCATAAATAGTAAATAAAATAAAGTCACACATCACATGACCCAATTTTATAAGCTTGTAAATAAAAAATAATGAGCAGTGTTAATCAATTGCTCTAACAAGCTTTATTGATAAATGCTGCAAAGGAAAGCATTTAAAAATCTCTATCTAAAAATTATCACCAATCTTTAAACCACTGGTTTCATGCTTTGGCAATCATCGGTGAGTCACTGGAGTAATTTCAGACACTAGATCTAAAAATACCAACTCAAAGTCAAGCTTTATTTTCAGACACGTATATGTCTTCAAACCCAGCTATCTAATTTAAATAGTTATATGGGGCCAAGAAATCTTCAGCCAAACTATATATTATATCATCATATATAAATAAAAAGAATATGGTGTAAAACATCAGAATTCAATTTCATTTTTTACAATGATTATTAAAACTCTCAATCTTTTTACCAGCATTTTCACCTTACAAGTCTATGTACCACCATTCACTTACATCAAAGTGTATCTGAAGATATTGTGTCAGATCTGGTAAGGGATATGTCATCTATTTGAAACTTATATTCAAGTAGTAAAGATCACACATATATAGTAAATCAAACACTAACTGGAAATAGACAAAAGAAAAAAGTAAAACTGATTTTAGATAGCCATTACAAAGCAAAAACAAAAATCTCTTCAACAGTAAAGAAATATTCAATACTAACCAAACTTGCCAATTGTCAAGTGGTAAATGGATATCCAGACATTGCACACTCTAACTTACACAATGCTTTCAATTGGCTAAATTCTCTGAAAAACACAGTGTGGGGTTGGAGTGTGTGATGATTTTATACCAATAATGGCCAACGAATATAAATATCTATTATTATTAAAACCTGATAATTATACGAATATTTACCTCATATCAAATCTATATATAAGCAAGTTCACTTAAATTCAAATTGTTAAAGCTCTTTGAATTTATGCTAATATCTTAATAGTAATATATAATAGAATAAAAATGGTTTTGAAAGAAAAATGCATTAAATCAAAAAATCCAGGTGAACTATTTCCAAATCCAAAGCTATTCACTGATAAAATTTATAAGCAAAAAACTAGTCAGGGATATAGACAGCATTAGATAAAAATTTATTAAGTACTATCATCTAACATCTATTGACTAATTAAACTTACACTAGATGGCACAACTGGGGTGAAAGTAAAAGTGTAGCTCTATGTCCATTTAGTAAACAACAATGAATATTTAATTGGATTGATGGTAGGCTATGACCAAATTTATTGATTTTTTTTTTGGTTAAACCCAGTTTTAAATCCATGTTATAGGAATCGTTATTCTTTCTGTCTCAGTTATTATCTGATAAATATGCGTAATACTTTTGGAAAAAATAATGCTATGATGTTTATTCACATGATGAAGATGATGAGATTATTTAGATGTGCAATGATAGTTAAACATACTATTAGTATAAGCAATATATATGTACTTAAAATATTAAACATACAATTTAACTTAGAATAAACGGAGAGGAGTGACATGTACATACAATTTAACTTAGAATAAACGGAGAGGAGTGACATGTGCTACACAATAGTAATGTAAAAATTATTTCAATATCAATCACTCAGAATTTGACAGATTCCAATGTTTACGAGCTATCAAATGTGTCAACATACATAATGTGAATTATAGATTAATCAGTATTTGTATAACTTTTTTTTAATTAACAATTAGGGTTTAATTAGGAAGTCTTATCAATTGATATATCTAGATAACAATCTGTGATTATTATTTTAATTGCTTTTCATTTGTAAAATAATTATTAAGTCTTCTACTGCAATTAAATCTAGACGTAAGTTTTTTTTTTGGTGAATATTTGTCTCGGAGAAAATTGTTTGTAAATAATGTCACCTGTTTCTACTATACGAACAATTTCTTATCACGAGGAGATAAGATCTTGCTATGAATAACACAAACGTTAGAATTCAGATTTATTTTAAAACAGGATTTATTTTTAAGATGTACTTTGAGATGTCTAAGCCAGCGGTCTGCAACCGGTGTTCCGCTGTTCACTGACGTAATTTTAATGGTTCGCAAAGAAATTCAGATATTATTTAAATTCGCTAAACACATTTAATAGAATTTTTAAGTAAAATATAAATTTTGTTTAAGCTGTAAAAAGGAACATTATATTAGTAATTGATTTATTATAAAATGACTTCAGTGGATTAGTAAAATAATTTTAAACCAAAAGCAGCAAATGTCGCACTAATTTTTAATATATATTATTATTTTTGTGTTAAAATTAAAGTTGTTAATATATCATACTCAATGCTCGTATTAATTCGTACCTTTAAAAATTATGTTTGTTGTCCGCAATATCTAAAAGGTTGTCGACTAAGCTATTCCATGGGGTAAAAAAATCAAACCTAAAAATTAATATACTCATAAAGTCTAGAAAAATTAAGCTAAACAAGTTATGGTAGATCTTATGGTTTTGATTCTAATCCTAAACTTATGGGACAATAAGTTTCTTAGTTTCCAATTGCAGAATCTACACAAATAACAAACAATAAAAACAAAAGATAATCAAATTGTTTATTAATAAAAGTAATCATAATTATTTCAAACTTAGTATCACAGATTAAAATTAATCCATTGGTTAGCCAAACTATATCAACACTCATAGAAAGAAAATAACATCTTCCATCATTACAATCACAATCACGTTATAGCACAACTAAGCCAGATTAATTTGTTTCTTTTCCTCTAGTTAATTAAAAGCTAAAATCCTATTTGTTAATGCAGAATAGCTTGTTGTGTTAACTACTTGAAAGAAAGTGCAAGATTTATTTGGCCAAGGCTCAGATTCCAAATCATAAATGTAACTGGTGAATACAATAACCATTATGTCATAAGATTCTTCATTAAGGATTATTAGAGTATTAATAAAAGTTAATATACATCACATAATCACTATCTCTTCTTATACTAGCACATAATTGTTTATAAACAAGGCAAAACACTCCATACAGTAGTTTCACCCTGTGCCAACCAGGGTAATCAATGGATGCCAGAAAGCTTGTGCATAAAATCCCTATCTAATGTTTACTCATCTAATATCCCCATATGACTGTATAAGCTATTGAGCTTAGATTGAAAATATTTTTGTGTTTAGTTTTATAGTTAAGTAGTGATAAAAGGTGGTTGCTGGAGGGTTGCATTGGAACCTAAGATCTAGGTGCAGTGCTCTCAGATCCAAAGCTCCTCACTGACGAAGGCCACAAGCCAGAAACTAGTCTGGGAATATTGGATGAGTAGGCATTAGATAGGAATTTATGCACAAGCCTTCTGGCATCCATTGATTACTCTGGTTGGCACAGGGTGACACTACTGTATGGAGAGTTTTGCTTTGTTTATAAAAAGTTAATATACAAGAAATAAACTTTATTTTAATGCAGCCCTCAGAGTGTTGCAAGAATACAAAAATAAAACAACTAAAAACTTATGTTTCATAATCATAATAAAAAAATATTTTTAATAAACATCCACACTTGAATAAAATATTTTTTATTAATAATATTGCCACACAATCCAAGCCTTTGTAATCAATGGATGCAAAAAGGTTTGTACATAAAATTCTATCTAGTGCCTACTTATCCGATATACCTAGACTAGTTTCTAGGTTGTGGTTTTCATCAGTGAGGAGCTTTGAATTTGCACTGCACATAGATCTTAGGATCTAATGCAACCCTCTAGCAGCCATCTTTTACCTTTTTAAATTAGCTACAAAGCTATAAATCCAAATGAAAACATAATAATATTTTCAATTAAACCATTAAATATCACATGATCACCATATCCAAAGCTCCTTGCTGACAAAGGCCACAAGTCAGAAACTAGTCTGGGGATATTGGATGAGTAGGCATTAGATAGGGATTTTATGCACAAGCCTTCTGGCATCCATTGATTACTCTGGTTGGCACAAGGTGGCACTACTATATGGATAGTTTTGCCTTGTTTAATATTTTCAATTCAAGCTCATTCATTTGTATAGTCATGTTGATCTGAACCGAGTTCAGCATCTATAAATTTTGGTGTCTTTGGTTTTTATAAACCAGTCATCATTATCCTATAAGTTGGATTGGTATAAAATTAATAAAACATCACATGATCACCATTTCCTATGCTTGCACAAGGTATTAACAATGCTATGGTGTTTTCATCTTGGGCTCTTAGATTTATAGGTAACTAAATAGGCAAAAAGTGGTGGCTGGAGGGCGCAGTGCTCTCAGATTCAAAGCTCCTCACTGATAAAAAAAAAAAACATAAGTGAGAAACTAGTCTGGAGATATTGGATTAATAGATACTAAATAGGACTTTTATGCACAAATTTTTTTGCATTCAGTAATTACTAAGGCTTGCACTGGGTGGCAGTACTGTATGGAGAATTTGCTATTATGGAAGAATAGGTATGAACAAAGTGACTATACAGAAAGTGAGTTATTAGTTTTCATGCTGGGTTTGGGAAAAGATAAGGGGGATTTAAATATAAAGGACATAGAGTTGACAAAGATTATGTTGTGGAAATGGGATGGGGCAGAATATGGGAAGATTTAGCGTGGGGAATGGAAAATAAAGTGGCTAACAGGTTTATCTGGGCATAATTGCTGAGATATTTTTGACTTCATTTAAGAAGAAGCCAAAATACATCACATCACATACTGTTATTAACAGCTTGTGTAAGCATATAAAATGGTGATTATGTAATATCCTTTATTACTTATCATATACGATCAAAGATTTTTATTGGGAATGAAGGTAATAATGGTAAATTTTCACAATATTCATAACAACTATTTCTTGATTTATGTCAACTCTTATGTGATGCTAATGATATATTCAGATATATGTTTCAGAGTATTCTCTAATATGTCATCAGCTTCAATTATTTATAAACAGTGATTTGATTATCATGTGAAATATCCAGACCACCCATTGACTTTATTTGTATAGATAAACTGTTAGAAAACTAATTAATATGGAATATTTCAGATATTTATTTGCTTGCTAAACAGACTATTAGCTTAAATTCTCTATGAGATGATTGTGTGCGCAAAAAATATTTGTTAAACATTTTTGTCCATTTTCTATATAATAGTTTTATAAATTTATAAAGATAAATAAATAATTGGATTTTATATAACGATTGCATAAAACCTTTACTTCTTCCCATAATCTTAATGTTAAACTTGATAAAAGAAATTTATAGTGGAGATGGGGCTCAATATTTATTAAAATAATGATTTAGGAAAAGACAATGTGTTAATCATTGATCTAAGAAAATATATTTAACTTTAAGTATATATTCTGAAATACTTCTACCCATTTTATTTACAAAGTAAATACCATGCTACAAAACATTATGTTATTTTGTTTTAAATTGACATTTTTATTAGACTCTGATAAATAGTAGACAGGGTTCATACAAAACACACACGTATTGCAAAAATAATTGCTATTGTAAATCTCTCTTTATTTCAACTGCACCACAACTATCTAGTATAATTTAGATGTTCTATTCCTTGATTTACAATTAACATCACATGATCACCATTTCTTATGCTCACTTATAACTGTTATTAAAACAAGCAAAACTCATTATACATATTGCCATTCACGGCAAGCTAGAGTAATCAATGGATGTTAGAAGGCTTGTGCATAAAATCCCCATCTAGTTCCTACTCATCCAATATCTCCAGACTAGTTTCTGGCTTGTGGTCTTTATCAATGATTATTCTAGTTTGCTGTGAGTGGCAATACATATAGTGAGTTTTGCCTGTTTTGATTTACAATTAATATTTATTCTTACTCTTAGAGAGACATATGCATCCACAATACTGAATAGTCTTACCTTAAAAGAAGAAAGCTTTAAAGACCAGTTGAATTATTTATAGTAATTAATATATCAATATGTATGGGGCTGGCCTGCATAGATGTGCAAGTTGTGCTCTGCTTAGAAGATTCTGATCAAAAAAAGATGAAATTTCAAGACTTTGCCATGTTTTATGAAAAAAAGACTCTGATGCTTTATACTATATATACCATTACACCAGTCAAAAAGATATATTGGTTTTCCATATAAATCAATAGTCTTATTTAATAAATAAACAGTTATAATGCTTTCTTATAGCAATAAATTTAAATTACTTCTACAGATTTAAAATATATAATAGAAGTTAAATGTCCAATATGAAAAATGTAATCAAAACTGACAAAAGTGAATATTAATGATTAAACATTTCATTAAGAATATTATTAATAAAATGCATTAACTTGTGAATGAATATAGTTTTATAATAAGTAAATTTCAATTGCAGTTATTTTTTTAAAAAATAATTTTACATTTGCTATTTTGAAATTATAAAATAGTTACTTCATTGGATCATTATTTATTAAATTAAAATGAATAAATTAACAAAAAAAAAACTTAATTTAATATAATATATGTTTTAAAATTTTACTTTCAATAGAGTTTCTGTTATGTTACCAATATTTTTATGTAATTGCCTTAAAAAAAAATTAAGGCTGTTTTTAAAAACAATTTAAAAATTAGTAATCTAACTTTTTGTGTTTTATGAAAATGCAATCCATTTTAATAAAAATTAGATTTAAAAACTGCTACTGTACAGTTGATTACTATAGTTTCGATTATGTAAGTTACATCTTTTTATTTTTTGCCAATATTGACGCATTTTTGACTGGGGGAAAATAAGTTCTATGAGTATAAAAATATTAAATAAAATTACTTAAATAAAATATAATGTATTATTTCAATTTATTTTCAGTGCACTTTAATTTTCTACATATTGAAAATTTATTTTAATTATATGTTAAATAATATTTACCGAGGCTTTAACCTCGAGAATATGCGTGTAAAATGCGATAGTAGGGACCTCTACAGATGTTTAACCACAAGCTTACGCTATGGAAGAAAAGAGGGGAACATTTTTTGGCAGAAACTGTTAGATTTTTTTTTCCTCATGTGTCATAGCATCAGTTGGGAAGCAAACTCGCTAACCCAGGACAACTGCTTGTAAAGCAGCTGTCACTGACCTCTCAACCACCAATGCTTGACAGAAATTGTTAGATTTGTGAAGAAAACCCCCAATTTATATCAGTAAGATAAATGAAAAAAATGAAATCCTTTATTTTTATATTTTCACACATTCATCTCATATTTATTCCTAAATAAAAAAAAATTGAATTTAATTTTAAAATTCTACTTTATGAAACACTAAAGTTATAACTTTGAATTAAAAAGCCTCTTATTAATGAGTCAGTTGGGCATATGTGAAACCTAGCACTACAAGTAACTTATAACATAAGAAAATATCGAACAGTGTAGAGATAGTAGATATACATGCATAGATAATTTTATTCATAACTTATAATTGCATACAATAAAATGAAGTGTGAATCACTCTGATTATTAAATTAGACTCTCAATTAATTATTGACAAAAGTTATAAAAAGATGATATGACTAATGCACATGCACTTTACAGATTTTAAACTATACCTAAATGAATACTCTCATTCTCAAACACAAGATAAAGTATTTATGAAAAGGTAGAATGAATCATCTATTTTTTCAACCAAAATGTTTAAGTATGGGCCAATCTTAAGTGTTTGGAGATGAGAGCATGAAGATATTAAGTAATCATTTTAAATTACTTTATTATGCTTGAATGAATGATGCTTGCAAAATTATTTAAAATTTACTATACATCATTCTTAGTTGAAGGTAAACATATATATATAATAAGGTATTTATTTATGTAGGTGCTATGTTAATAAATTGTAATTGTAAATTAGCAATCAGGTTAATGTGCATGTGCATTAGCCTGATCACTAATTTACAATTACTATTTATATAGTGCTATATAAATAAATACCTTATTATACAGAAAAATGATATGTGTAGGAAGAATGAATGTTTCACTGTGTGTATATATGTATTTTTTGTTGAATGAACTTTCACTTAAAACAGCTTTATCCAACTCTGTATAGTAATTTAGAATATATAAAAGATTTCATTGCTTCAATAACCAGAAGCTCATAAAATTCTTTCACAATAACATACCCTTAAAAAAATGGGTAGTTTAAAAAATATATTGGCCATTTTCAGATTATTACATTACTTATATGCATATGTTTTTATCATAGTATATTTCTATAGTTACATGGTAACATTAATATATTCTAAACTTTAAAAAAAAACAGTGTTACATTTTAATGTACACATAGATTGCAAATTATTAAGGATTAATAAGATACAAATATCCCCTGCCATTTAAAAACACAATAGATTATATTAAGTCACTTTTAGGACTTATGATAATAAGTAATCAGTAATAATCTAAAAACAAAGTGCATTTAAAATTGTAATAAAGAAAAAGTATAATGCAAATATAAATTTGATGATAGTTTATCCACATGAAATAAACTTTTGACTTCTGGATATGATTACACTTTGAAATATTTTGTTACTTTCTATGAAATGAGTTACACATTATTATTATCATTATTCTGATTTAAAGCATTAAAACATTTATGACTGTAGGATATACAATAATATAAAAAAATAAAATCAGTTTTTGATCTATAAAATTCAAATTCTGAAAAATATTATTTCAAATTAACAAGAGTACAAAACTTTCCATATTCATCCAACATCCCCAGACTAATTTCTAGCTTGTGATTTTTATCAGCTTTTCACTGATGAAAGCCACAAGCTAGAAACTAGTCTGGAGATATTGGATGAGTAGGTACTAGATAGGTATTTTATGCATAAAATCTTCCTGCAACCATTGATTACAACAAGTCTTGCACTTGGTGTACTACTGTGTGGAGAGTTTGGTACTCTTATTAACAGCATGTGTAAGCATATGAAATGGTGATCATGTGGTTATTTCAAATTAATGATTCGTTACTTAATAGTAATTTATTGTGTTGGTATTGTTTTTAAATTATATAATTTTATGTGCATGAATGTATGTTATTTAAGCTATTTACATTACTATTTTTTTCATATCTTTACTTTGTTAACTTTTAAACATTTTTAAAGCTTATAAAGTTATTATATATCATCTTTTATATAGTAATATACAACTACAACTTATGATAAAAAATCATATCTTACTTTAATTATTTTAAGTTTAGTTATTTAAAATGAATATTTTTAAATTTTTTTGGTAATTAACAACATGTGGAAACTGCATCACAGAAACAAAGACAGACAAATAAATCCCTGCATATAAATGAATTTTCTTCATGTAATACAATATGAATTTCAACATTACTTTTATTATCATTGTAAAAAAATATAATGGTAAATATTTAAGTCTTTTAATTAGATTTAATTAAGATTGAAGGTAAGGTTAATGATTTATATCAATGGGTTTTTTCTAATCACCACACACCAAAGCCATTCTTCAAGAGTTAGATTCAACTCTCCTCCATGAATATTTTTGACAATTAGTAATAAAACTGATAGTTTCCTGTCAACATCAAAAGCAAAGGTTATCTCTGTTTACATGGATAAAATCTCCTTATTTCTGTTCTATATTAGAAAAATAATCAATGGAAAATATTTAATTTTATATATATATTATAACGATCGGGGAAAAGGTCTTAATGTATCTGCACTATGGGGTGCCACTAGGCATTTGAACCTAGAAAATTTATATAGTAGGCAGATATGTAAGTTAAAAAAAATTATTTTTATATTGGTTGATTCCGACCATTAGCCCATTGTCACTAGCTCAGCAGAGTAGCAGAGAATTATATTTATAAATTCTTATCTAAAAACATTTTCAAAATAAAGGAAATCACTGCCAGAAATAACACACAAACATTTATTTAAACATATATAAGATTTAAAATTATTTTAGTATCAGTTTTACATTTTAAAATTTAACTTACATTTTTAACTTTGATTTTAGATTTTAATTTACATTTTAATTTTTATTAGTTCGACAGATGGATTTATAAAAGTTTGTTTTATAATGTTGAGTATAGATTGGTTACATAGATTACACGGTCAAAAACATTTCAAAATAAACATAAACGATCAAAATATAAAGTCATTGATGGAATTGCAGAGGGAAACTTATAAAAAACCCAATGGCATTCATCATAAGATGCCGCATTAACACCAATAACTTAAAAGACATCTGAATAAATACATTTCAGATACTCACCATAAGGTATCCTGATTTACCGAATGTCTATATATTTTGATCAAATATGAAAACCAAAAACATAATTAACCGATAACGAATCCATGCAAGCGTCCATACCCAACTTAAATTTAATGCATTAAGAGTGTCGAGTATGAATAGACTACATAGATTGCATTTGAAAAGAAAATATTTTATCCCTTATTTAACCTTAGGCCAAAAGTTCGCAGTTAAACCAACATCAATCCATCTGATATATCGATGTATTCAATGTAATACAAATGTGACAGCACAAATATGAGTTAAGAGAAGAAATTGACTCTCATCCAGATAGGAATACTACATCTATCTGACGAGAAGAGCAATAAAAAAAAGTCCATAGGAAAGGACTGCAGTCCTTTTTGCCAACTTACGAACCCAAAAGAGGGTGTGCGGTGTATACTAGTGATTCTGTCATAGCGAACCTCATACTACATCTACTAATTACACCAATATATCCAATCCATTGACCCAATTCAACTACAAATGAATAACCTAAGATTATTCTCCCCTAATAAAACTTCACAGATCTATATAGTCATTCACGCCTGACTTAAATTTAACATTTATATAATTTAGTTTAACGAAAAACAGAAATCATAATAAAAACTTAAAGAACAAAAAAAAATATAAATAAATGGAAATGATTTTACAAAAGAAATACATCAAATAAAATTATAACTAATTTAGTCAGATAGGAAAGTCTTCTATTTAAAATATTGAAAAGTTTAACATTTAGAGTTCTTTTTGTTTAGAAATGTTCATTAATTATATATTTCTTACTGTTTTGAAAAATGTCCATAGTCTCTGATTTCTTGTAATGGAAGGTGTTAATTCCCATGAGGTCATAAGGAGATCGGTGTGCAGTTAACTGTTGGTCCTTTATGGTCGATCGTATTCTTCCGGGCCTTGATGTCCTGTGGTCCACAATATTGGAAAACGATGTTTCATTTTTTTTTGAACAACTGAAGGAATTGAAAGTGCGTCTTTCAATCCCTTCTCCTCCAACCCTCTCTGACTTAACACATATCTGTCCTCTCTTAATAATAATTATTTTTTTATTTCCAAACCTTTCCTTTTATATTAATTTTGCAGATTAACTCAGCATTACATCATGATAATGAAAACCCTTTCATTGAGGTCCGATTCCTAAGAGATTTCTTTTTATTTGCTATTAGTTTCTATTGTTTTCCTATCTGACCATTGCTTATACATTTAAATGCCCAAGGGCTAGTTCACTTGAACTAATTAAAATAATCATTTCCATTTTTCAATAACATTAATTAATTTTTTTATCTCTAAATCTTTTAAGTCTTTTTCTTGAATATTTAGTTTTAAAACTTTTTCTTTTTTTTAATAAAGTTTCTTTTTTTAATTTCTCATCTGTGCGATTTTATATATATTAGAGTTTAGAAGATTTTTTAATTTTCAATTTTTAATTCTTAAAAAAGAAGTTTTTATTTGCGAACTTTTATTTTTTCATGTTTAATAATAATAAAAAAAAATGTAACGGCGTATGTGCCCATTACAATATATATATATATAAGGATTAAATTATATCATCCCTTAACTTTTAATGCTATTTTCAATTTCAAAAGATATGAATTCATTATGCTCTCACAATGCTATCACAATTTTATTCTTATAATATCCCAGAATTTCCTCAGCTCAGAACATAGTTTCTCAGGATCAGTAGAAATTTTTTTATATATGCATTTAGAATGAGACTAATGAGATAATAATGATACAGATAACTAAATAATTTGATTTTTTTTTCATATGTCATAGCAACGGCCGGGATGCGAACCCACAACCGTCTGCAACCAATTACTTGCTTGCAAGGCTCTCGGCTAACAACGCTTGACTAAATAATTTGATTTTTACATGTCTGTATTCATATGTTTCAAGAATATATGATAAAGTGGAGATAAGTACACCTGTAAAAGATATTACACATGGAAAAAAAAAGAAATTGAATTGCTCCACGTGTGTGTGTGTTTAATTAAAAAAACAGAGATATTAAATTTCAACTATGGCTTAAAGTTTATATTTTAGCTAGGAACAATCTCTATTATAATAAATGATTGGTGATAATCATTAATGTATTTATTTAGAGTAAATTGTGTCAAAGTTGTGGGAGAAAAACGTTTGACACTTGTAAATCAAAATGTAAATAATTTATATATATAAAAAAATAGAAGTAATCGTTTGGTATCTATCATTGTACCTATTAACTTAAACAGATATTTAAATTAATACACTATACAGGCTTAAACCTACATAGGCATTTTTTAAAATTTTGTAGTTTTTATTCTAGTGAATATATATATATATATATATATATATATATATATATATATATATATATATGCAGGATTCAAACTCAGACTTTTACATGACCCTCAACTCTCGATGCCATCTCATATTGCTGACCCACCTGATCACACACATGTTAAAAAGATATATAATCACCAATATATGTGTTTTGTGCTAAACCACTCATCAGTTGGTCTAGATTACCATCTCCACACATATATACAATCAGTGCTCAGTTTCATATTAAGATAGCCAATCTTCATACTTTAATGGACAAGCTTCAAACTACTCCAACCCACAACTCTATTGTGATATCAGAAAGGGGACTAATTATTTTGAAATTTTAAATATGACATGTAATATCTCCTATCTTTTAAATTCATTCACAGGTACTTTATTTCTGAAATATGCACATTCTCATTTTACAGAATTATTTCATCATCATCATCATCATCATCATCATCATAATAATAATAATAATAATAATAATAATAATAATAAGTAGTAGTAGTAGTAGTAATAATTAAAATACTAAGAACAATCAACATAGAAAATGTATTTCCTCACAAAATATTGTGAATTATTATATATATTATCGCCATCACCATCATTAACCATTATCAATCCACTGCAGGATGGTCTCTCCAAATTTAATCTATCTTCTTCAATTTCTAACCTCTTTTCTTCTCACCACTCCTGCACACTTTCTTATTTCATCCATCCATCTCACACGTGGTCTCTTTCTGGGTTTTTACAATCTCTTGGAATCCATTTTAAGATTTTAATTACTCATCTATTATCATCTCTTCTAGAAATATGTCTATCTCAACTCTACTTTAGTCGTTTAATTCTTTCAATGATGTCACTAACACCTGTTTGTTCTCTACCCATGTATATATAGCTTAAGATAATACAATAAATAAAATAAAAATAATTTAGTAATGAAATTATTCTAAAATTACTGAGTCTTTTTGTAATTGAGAAATTAAGAAATCTGTATATACTAGCAACAGACCCCACATTTGAGCAACTACAAAATATATGTAATGGGATAAGCAGGAGGAGATTGAATGGATATATTTTATGTAGGCCCTACATTTGAGAAAGCCAAATTATGTAACAGCAAATAAATATGATGACTAGGCATGCATACTAAGTATGTTACCCTTTATATATATATATATATATATAAAGGGTAACATACTTATACTATATATATATATATATATATATATATATATGAGAAAGTATCAATGCTAAAACAATCTATTAATCTGAAATTATTTATCTATCCTAACTTGCAATAATTTCTAATTGAGTGCCATGGAAATCAGAATATTTGCCCAATGCGTACTCATATTATATCTCTTTACAATGAAATTGTATTAGAAATCCATCGTAATATCTAGTACTCACATATATTCATCAAATGCAAAATAAAATAAATAAACCATGTAAATAATAACTATATAATTTTATTACAAAATATACATGAATAAAATATAATATAAAATTAATTAATGGTTAACCAAATAAATAAACAAACAATAATAAAATAGATAAATAAATACTTGCTGCAATCTATATTCTAAACTCTCATATTTATTATCAGATAAACTTTTAATTAATAATTTTTATTGGTCATTTTTAGACTAGAGATTATCCACTTAATGAATAGTATTTCTCTAGTGTAATTTTTACACTCTCATGCAAGGTAAAAATTAGTTTCCATCTGCTTTTAACAACTTGTGGAGAGGTATAGTCATAAACATATGACCCAAGAATGTAATAAAGATATATGATCTCCAGATGCCAATTTTGTGCTGGACCAGCAGTCATCAGGTGGCCCAGATCACATTCTCTTACACATATCTTCATCATTATTCAGTACAGATAAACAACCAATTATTACAGTTGTATATATAACTGAACAATGATAAAGATATGTTATTAAAACAGGCAAAACATCTCTATACATATAGCCACTCAGTTCAAGGTAGAGTAATCAATGGATGCCAGAAGGCTTGTGCATAAATCCCATCTAGTGCTTACTCATCCAATATCCCCAGAATAGTTTCTGGCTTGTGGTCTTCATCAGTGAGGAGCCTTGGATCTGAGAGCACTGCATCTAGATCTTAGGATCTAATGCAACCCTCCAGCAGCCACCTTTTATCTCCATTTAACTACAAAACTATGAGTCTTAAACTGAAAACACCTTAATGTTTTGCCTGTTTTAACAACAGTTATACAACAAGCATAAGAAGTGGTGGTCATGTGATGTTTATTAGCTTAAAACCAATTCTGCCTAATAGGATAGTGGTGGCTATAGTTATTAAAGAACCAAAGACACCAAAATGTATGGGTACTGAACTGAGTTCAGACCCATATGACTATATAAGATAATGGGCCTGGATTGAAAACATTAAGGTGTTTTCAGTTTAAGACTTATAGTTTTATAGTTAAGTGGAGATAAAAGGTGGCTGCTGGAGGGTTGCATTAGATCCTAAGATGTAGATACAGTGCTCTCAGATCAAAGGTTCCTCACTGACAAAGGCCACAAGCCAGAAACTAGTCTGGGGATATTGGATGAGTAGGCACTAGATGGGAATTTTATGCACAAGCCTTCTGGCATCCATTGATTACTCTAGCTTGCTGTACGTGGCAATACATATAGTGAGTTTTGCCCGTTTTAAAACTGATTATTGTAAATAAAAAATAAAAATATATATTGAACCGAATTAAAATACATACACAGTTCATGAGTATTTTGGCATTTGTAATATTTAAAAACAGAAGTGAAATTTAAAAATTGTCAATGAATGCAATTTAGTTTTTTTTTGTTAGTATAATTTTATTTTTAGATACATACAATGAAAGTTATTTGTGCTTGATATGATTTATTTAATTAAAGTTAAAAGTGGAAAGACTAGAAATGCATACAGATTATTTATCCAGATAAACAAAAAGAAATTATAAATGCAAGAAATTACAATCAGAGTAAAAACCTTTTATAATTAAAGATGACAGACATAATTTATATATAAAAAAAAGACTTTGTAACTAAAAAAATAACAATAAATGTACAAGATTATCAACTTGTATTTTGATAACAGAAAAAGATAAGAATATATGCGCAGAGATCTAAAACTGACCAGAGTATAAAAGAAACAAATAACTTGGAGCATTGTTTTATCTTTTTTTTTTTTTTCATATGTCATAGCATTGGCCGGGACGCGAACCCCCAACCGTCTGCAACCAACTACTTGCTTGCATGGCGACTGCGATACCTCTCGGCTAACAACGCAAGACAGCATTGTTTTATCTTGTCTGTTCTTTAAGGCTTCAGGTGGGAGTGGAAACCAGAGCATTTGTGGACACCTTCTTTCATCATAAAGAAGTCACTCCAAATCTTTCAAATCAAACCTTAAAATATGCAAGGAATGTAAAACTGTCAGCAGAAGAAATCAAAGTACATGAGCTCTTTCATCCCCCCAAAAAAATATGCACGGAATAATCTACATAAATCCTCAGAACTTACCAGTAAACTAGTTGAAATTTATACCATAATTTGTGTCTAAATAAAAATGTTTTCAAACTAAACCTAAACTATAAGCTTATAATATACTACCAATAGAGACATTCACTGTATTATTCAAGGAACTTTCATTTATAACCTTTTAGAAGAAACTCCTAAAAGAAATAAACATTAGTTGTTGAATTGTTTTAATTATTTAACATAACTATCTGGATGGGCAATTGTATATTCTTTCCAGTTTTATTAATAATTTATCATTTAAATATTTTAATTGATTGTAATAAAATATTTAACATTAATATCAACTTTTTATTATGCATTAAGTTTAGAAAATTGTAGAAATTACCTTTGCCAATAGACTTGTTTACCTGGGGAAATTTCTTAAAAAATATTAAATTTAGTTATTTACTGTGAATCTGCTCGATGAATGTTAGTGAGTCTACAGACTCTGGCACCCTCATAAATAAATTAGAAACAACTCCATCAGCAATTCAAGCTGCAAGAAGTTATTAGGTCAGTTAATCAGGAAATATAACTATGTTTTTGAGATATCTAAACTTATATATGAATGAAAGATTGTTCTTTTTCATAGTTTGTGCAATATAAGATCTATAATCGAAACATCAAATGTTACAATATATTAATTTTAAAAAAAACCCAACTCATTAGAATGGTATTTTTTCATTTTTTTTAAATTACTAAGATTGATTATTATACTAACAATATTTTTTAAATAATAAAACAAATAAATGCATGGAGTTGTTGTGTACATTTATTCTACATGCACATTTACACTTTCAGTTTTCATGACCATGTTTTCTAGCTGTAGTTAAAATAAAAGTTGTACTTTATGTTTGCTGCTTTAACAATAAATATGTGTATAAAAATTATGAATTGTCTTAATGAAAAAACCATTAAATAATATAAAATTTGTTTTGTTTTTTTTTAATTATTATTATTTCCTTTACTAAACTGTCATTTTGAAGTAATGGCTTCAATACCATCATCATCATAATTTTCAATTGCAATTAATCCATTGCAGGATGAAGATCTCTCCAAGTTTAATCCATCTTCAATATAGATATATCATAATTTTTTACCATAATTTGTTTAATAAATTAGTAAACTTACTTTTGATAATAAGTACACTTACTCATCATACTTTACTGTTTTGCATTTGTCCAAATTATGAAATATCTTCAGCCCAATAAAAATGAAATTTTTAAATATTGTTGATCAGTATTAATTTTTTCCACATTAAATTTTAATATCTTAGTATTGAAAATCTTTTATTATTTATGCATAATAACTTCAGGCAATGAGAAAACACTTCTATCATGGAGAGGCAAGAACTATACATTAAAGCATCACTGTTTCTGGGTGTGCAACTGATTCAGATTATAGCTGGTGCACTGCTGGTGATTCTAGCATATGAATTTCATAGTTTTCATCCTAAAAAAATTATCTCTATAACTGTACTTAGATTAATACTGAAAAACACTTTTAACAATTGCGTTCTTTTTAAAGTAAATAATTATCACCGAATTATTGTGGTGGGAGATAACTGTTAAAATGTTGGAATTCTTTCACATACTGTACAACAAACATAAAGACACCTTTGATCACTTAATCATGAATTGCATATGTTTAAATAGATCCAAAAAACTTATCTACGATAACTCAAAAACCGACTATTACACCATAGCTTCTTTGAAAAGAAGCTTAAGTAGAAAACAATTTGCAATAATAAGACTAAGTTTATTTATTAATACGAATTTCTGGATGATAAGATGCCATAAAACCTTCATCCTTCCAAATCAGAATGAAGAACAATATTTTCTAAATACAATTATCAAAATATATAAAAAAAGATGAAATTATGGCCATTCCAAACAGATTTAGAAATACCTGGGATTTATACAAGGTGATTTAACATTCATACAACTTTGGAGAAAAGAAAGTCATATCAATATAAGAATAGACAACTGGGGAAAATCTAAATGCCTCAGATATAGGAAACCAGAGAGCTACTCGCCAAATCCAGAACTGCTCAGACTCCAACCAAATAAAGAACACAATCTAACAACTTATGTAACCTTATATAATCTTAATTTGAATAAATATATTGAGAAATATTAATAAGAATCCTTATTATTTTAGTTGTATATTGCATTTTATATGCATTGGTTTCCAGTCAATGCCTTTTTTCTTCTTTTTTTTCTCCTATATACATAGCTATGTAACATAAGATGAGAACATATCTTTCCATTACCCTTAGATACTGTTTTTCCTTAATGTTGCTTTTCTTTTTTTATTTTTGCTTTATTTTAATCCAATAATTACCACTAATTAGTTGTTTATTAATGAATTCTGACTACTTGATTACCAAGTGGATTTACCAAAAAAAAAAAACTTTGTATAAGTAAAAAAAATCATTTTCAATTTTTAGAAACTTATATATATTTTATTCAATTTTGACAATTTATATTTATTACTTACATTTTTATATATATAAGTTGTTTATTTTAAACCCCCACTTAACATAATATTTAAAAAATCAGATAATATAGAATCTTAATATTTATTTCTTACAATCTTTGCAAAGTTATACAAATATTTTAATTTCAGGTTTGTCATTAAAGTAAATTAATTTTCTTTCTTGTATTTGACAAGTTTATTTCATTTTTTTAAATCCACTTATTTAAATTAAAACAAAATCTTAGACATATAAATGTTCAGACATTTATAAAGAAAAGATAGTTGTATGTTGTTTTAAAAATTGGCTTTATTCACACTGAGCATGCTTTTGATGTGTTGTGTAACATAATCATAGCTGTTTTACATTTCTATTATTGATGGCATTTATATATACTTACTTATATTTAAATTAATAAACATCACATGATCACCATTTTTTATGCTTGCTTATAACTGTTATTAAAACAGGAAAAACTCTCTATATGTATTGCCACTCAGTGCAAGCCAGAGTAATCAATGGACACATTAGATCCTAAGATCTAGATGTAGTGTTCTCAGATCCAAGACTCCTCACTGATGAAGGCCACAAGTCAGAAACTAGTTTGGGGATATTGGATGAGTAGGCACTAGATGGGGATTTTTTGCACAAGCCTTCTGGAATCCATTGATTATTCTGGCTTGCATTTAGTGGAAATACAAATAGAGAGTTTTGCCTGTTTTTAAATTTTAAATTCATTCTAATTTATTGTATAGTTATGTAAATTTTTATTTGAAATCTTCTTAGAGAGCCCATTTCTTCGAGATAGGAGTGTTGATGTTTTTTTTACTTATTGTGAATTGATCTTTGGTGATAATCCAATTTAATTTTTCTCTTTCTATCTTTCCTATCAATATAAACAATTCTTGCTTTAGGTAAATCAAATTTGTGGCCTGGGTGTTGTCCATGTTCAGTTAAAATGGAAGTGTATTTGACACTTCTTTAGCACTATTGTAGAGATAGTTGAGCTGGGCCAATCATATTGATAGATTGGCTTTTAATCGTAACACAGATATTGGCAGTTGGCTTGATTGCAAGACTATTTGAGGAGCCAATTTGTGGACAATTTATCTTTCAAATTCTTCAGACGGTTATTTAAAGCTGGGAGAGAATAAAAGCTTATATTAAATTTCTCTGAACAAATTCTTTGTAATTTGCTTAGAAACTTTTGGTATTCACCTGGGTCTCATTTTATGCAGTAGATAGGTTTCTCAGAAAATGTGCACAAAAAAAATTGCACAAAAATAAACTTAACTTACCTTGAAAAATGGGGGATATGTTCCAGTAATTTTCAGAAATTGCATAAAAGCAAAGCAACAAGAAAAAATTACTTTAATATGGCATTAAAAAAATAAGGAAATAAAGAATGACTAATAAAAAATTTCAAATATTTGAAAAAAATTAATACAAGACAAACATTTTTTATTAACTACAGTATTTAATTTTACATTTTTTCATGAATATTTTAATCATTACTGCTATTTGACAATATGCGTTCATTTGTAAACTGATAAGAAATCAGATTTCTGATGTGATGTACAACTAGTGCCACTTTCAGTCTTGTGCTGCGTTAATGGTTTTCTGTTTCTATATTTAAAAAATCAGATCACAATCAAAACAAAAAATTATACATTATCATTAGAAAGATTATTTTCAGTTTTAAAAAATCAATAAAATCTTTGTTATTTATTTTAACAATCTAAAAATTTTTTTATTTCTGTTATATCTAACAAAATACGTTTTAAAAGTTTACAATTTTTGAATATTTATTGCGATATTTTTATATGTAAGTATAAATCTATTATTATTACTTACTCATTAGTATAAGCAGGTTATTTACATAGAAGCTAAGATTCTAAATACAGCTTCAGGCCACATTCATGTTAGCTGCTAATATAACATTATATTTTTGAAAAAAAAAAGTATTTCAAGTCAAAATAAATTATTAATAATTTAAATTTCTTGATATCTAATAAATATAGTAAAATATAAAAGATATTAAGAAAAAACATGAATCGCATAACTTCAAAATTGCATTAAAATAATCCGCATAAAACGAGACCCAGGTGTATATAGTAAACTAATCCATTTCTTGGTCTGTTCAGCATGAATAATGCCAATTTTTAAAATTACATATGACCACCTTTTTTTTTATAAAGGTCTTAATATTTATATGTCTAAGATTACAATTGTTTAAAAAAAGAGAATATATTGAATGAATTAAAATAAAATATAAATTTCCTATCAAGGGGAGAACTTTATTTATTTCATTTACTTTTATTTTGTTTCTTTAAAGTCCTTTATCTGTTTCTTTATTTGATATTAAAATAACTTGAAATTTAGAGTGATTGAATATATAGCTAAGTTCGCATAATTAGAATATATATACAGAACAAAAATATGCATAATTAATACATTCTGCACATTAATTTTACTTTTTCAGTCCTAACATTTTAAAGAAAGAGACCTTTCATTTATTTTCAGAAAATAGTAAGAAAAAAATTGTTAATTAGAAGTCATCCATTCTTTTAAATATTATTAGAAATATATGTCAAATGGTACTGTTTGATGCCCTGTACTGTACCACCAGGTGATGCTGCATTACCATCAAGAAACATACAAACGATAAATTTCCACCAAAGAAATTGCTCAAAAATAAGTAAAATACAAAAACAGAAATTAGTTTAAATAAATAAAATAAAAAATACATCACTAAAAAATAACTCAAGTACAACAAATGTAGAAAAAATAACTGAAATATATAAAACACAAACACCCCCCCCCCACAAATTTCTAAATTGGATACATAACATTCAAATTGGTGAAACCAAGTACAACACACACACACACAAAAACACAAATTTATAAATTTGATTCATAAACAAAAGAAAAAAACATATTTGATCATAACTTGCACATTTTAAAATTATTTTACAATTATTGAAAAAATACAAAAGATAGACATCGTGGGAAAGTGTCCACAGTACAACAATGATGGCATAATTTAACAGCAGGCTTTAGAAAACAATTATTTAAAGAAGGTAGTTTCATAAATCTGTGTTCAAAATATAACATCCCAATGCAATTTCAAAGTAGGCAAAAATAACATTCAAATTTTGAAGCTTTTGCAGCAAAATTATTTAGAGAAACTTGTTCAAACAGTTTGCAGCACACTTAACTAATAACAGCGGCTTAAAAAAATAGTTTAGCACAAGATGTGAATGCATTATAGCAATTTAATATTCTTAAAACTTATAACGATGGTATACTAATGGCTTGTAACATAGCAGCAAATACATCTTGATTATGGTGCAGTTGTCACCACATGAACTTGGCTAATTATACTTACAAAAAATGGACATCATGGGTATTAGAAAAAAGCCATCAGAAGTAGCATCTTTTGATACACCTGCTTACTTTTATTATGACATATTAAAATAGAAACATACCAAAAACAAAAATATGAAAAAATTTAGAATGCATCACATTAAAAGTTTTTAAAGAAAATGTTGGGTAAAGGGGGAAAATAAGAATGTGTTGCATTAAAAGTTGCAAAACAAAATGTGATGCAATAGACTTGTCACATTAAAAATATAATCACTTGGGCCATGACATATAAAAACACACACAAAAAAAACCAAATCAGATCATAAGTCACAAATGTAAAATTATTAAAAAAATACTTACAAAATATAGTCCTCATGGCAATGGCAGGTAAGGGGGGGGGGAATGTAGAATGCATCATATTAAAAGTTGCAAAGCGAAATGTGATATAATAGACCTTTTACATTAAAATACAATCGCTTGGCAAAATGAAATATGATGTAATAGACTTTCCACATTAAAAATGTAATTGCTTGGGCTGACAAATTTAATCAAAATCTAATTGAACTAGTCTTTTGAAATACCTTCTTAGTTTTATTATGACGTATTAATTATTTTGGAGTGCTAGAAATACAATTTCTTGGGATTATTTTTATTTTTTGATGGGGTTAATATGGATTTTTTTTATGCAAAATGAATACAATATTAAACATGCACAAACTTTCAGGTAACATTTCAAAAACCCATGCTGAAATTTAAGTAGATATAGTGTCATACCATCTTTTCTTACTCAAAATGATGAAAATTTGGGGTCTCCCAAAGACAGAACATGAGGCAGTATAGTTCTTATAAAGTAAAAGTGTTCTGCCCTCTTAAAAAGTGTGCATCAATGGACATCAAATGAGACTTTATATGAGCCCAAGAACACAATGGAAATGTAACATTGGTGTGTGTCAATGTCACATAGCACTTTGAAAAGGAACCTGATTTGAGGGCTGCAGATTATTATTTGTCACAGCCATCCAAATCATTTATTATTGAAGCAAAGACTAATTGACCTTACAATCAGAAATAAATGATTTGGATTTGAACAGGGGCACTGTCGTTGCATGGAAGCAATATTTGAGAGAATCCTGTAAAGAGCTGCTATCTTATCCATCCTGAAAAATTGGAGGCCCAGGAAAAATTGTAGAGGTCAACAAAACTATTTAGCAAATGCAAACACCAACAGGGAAAAGTCTTTCACAACAGTGGTTATTATGCAGAGAAATGAAAGTGTTTCATAGTTGATATTCCAGGTTGAACAGCGACTATTCTCCTAGATGCCATTAAACAACATATAGCACCAGGATTCTCCATATATTCTAACTGTTGGAAGGTCTAAAAAGTTATAAATTGAATGCTGCAGGTTACCAACATTTCAAAGTAAATCACACATAATTTTGTTGATCCTTCCACTGGGATGCATACGTAAAACATAGAAAGACTTTAGGGGCTAATGAAATGGCATAATAAAAGAGAAAGGGGGATCACTTGACATCACCTGGACTCATACTTAGCTAAGTTTATATGGCAATGATTGCACCATGATCAAAATGTATTCACTGCTATGTTACAAGTCATTAGTATACCATCATTGTAAGTTTTAAGAATTTTAAATTGCTGTAATCTATCCATGTCTTGTGTTAAACTATTTTTAGTGTGCTGCAATCTGTTTGAACAAGCTTCTCTAAATAATTTTGTTGCTAAAGCCTCCAAATTTGAATGTTCATTTTGCCTGCTTTGAAATTGCGTTGGGATGTTATATTTTGAAAACAGATTTATGAAACTACCTTCTTTAAATAATTGTTTGCTAAAGCCTGCTCTTAAATTAAGCCATCGTTGTTGTACTGTGGACATTTTCCCATGATGTCTATCTTTTGTATTTTTCCAATAATTGTAAAATAATTTAAAAATGTGCAAGTTTTGAATCAAATTTATAAATTTGTGTTTGTGTGTGTGTGTGGGTGTGTTGTACTTGGTTTCACCAATTTGAATGTTATGAATCCAATTTAGAAATTTGGGGGGGGGGGGGTGTTTGTGTTTTATATATTTCAGTTATTTTTCTACCTTTGTTGTACTTGAGTTATTTTTGAGTGATCCATTTTCTATTTTACTTGTTTTGACCCATTTCTGTTTTTGTATTTTACTTATTTTTGAGCAATTTCTTCAATAGAAATTTATCACTTGTATGGTTCTTAATGATACTGCAGCATCACCTGGTGGTACAGTACAGCATGTCAAGCAGTACTTTTAAATAATATATCTTTTGTTTATTTAATAAATATTTAGGTACTTAATTTTTCAAACTATCTAGTTTAAATATTTTTAATATGACAATATTAGTAATACTCATTTACATCTATTTCCATTACAGCAAAGTATATTTTTCATGTTTCTGTCATACAAATCTTATTTTTAGTTTATATCAAATCATAGAAGCAGTAGTTATGCAAAAAAAATTCTCTTTGCATAGATCAAGAATAAATTTAGATGGAAATCATTATTTGAGATAGTCAAAAAATACCATAACTTCCTGAAAAAAAGGTTTAAAATGTAATTTTTTTAAATTAAAAATATTTTAAACTTATTTTATAAATAGTTGTTATATTTTAATGTAATTTTAATATTTTATAATATTTAAAACAGGTATATTTTATATCCCTAAATTTAGATGTAATTATAGGGAATGAATGCTGGCTCAGCATAAAATATGTATATTGGAGATCATTTATTTTTTTCACACGTGTGCATGATGTATCAGTTGTATGAAATAGCTTGGATAGCTGAAGAGAACTTGAAAATCTGGATTCAAATTCCCTTTAATATTTTATGTAATTTGAGATGTGAAGCATGCAATTATAACTTGTATGTATGTTTTTTTTATATTTCTTATGTTTTAAAAATATTGATCACCTTTTTTATTAATTCTGAATAAATGTATATGTTGTTCTTTATTTGGCCATAGACATACTAATATTACATTATTAAAAAGCAACCCATATAAGAAAAATCAGCAAGTACATACATTATGGCAGTAAACATCATCACATCACCACTTCTTGTGCTTGGGTATAACTGTTGTTAAAACAGGCAAAACTCACTATACATATTGCCACACACAGCAAGCTAGAGTAATTGGCTTAAAACCAATCCTGCCTAATAGGATATGGTGGCTGTGGTTATTAAAAAACCAAAGACACCAAAATGTATTGGTACTGAACTGAGTTCAGACCCATATGACTATATAAGCTAATGAGCTTGGATTCAAAACATTAAGGCATTTTCAGTTTAAGACTCATAGTTTTGTAGTTAAGTGGAGATAAAAGGTGGCTGCTGGAGGATTGCATGAGATCCTAAGATCTAGGTGCAGTGCTCTCAGATCCAAGGCTTATCACTGATGATGGCCACAAGCCAGAAACTAGTCTGGGGATATTGGATGTGTAGGCACTAGATGGGGATTTTATGCACAAGCCTTCTGGCATCCATTGATTACTCTAGCTTGCTGTGTGTGGCAATACGTATAGTGAGTTTTGCCTACTATGAAACCATCCACAATTACTTTAACACAATACCATTGTTCTTTCCTTTTTTATGTTTTTTTTTTATATAAAACTTGGATTACACAAAAACTATGGAATAGCCTATGATTACTTTACCACAATATTATTACTTTATAACTCAATAAAAATACTTCTTTTCTTAATTTGAATATAAATAAATAATAGTAAAGATACACTATTTTGAAAAGATTATAATAATTTATTAAATTTATAATCCTTCCAGACTAGTATATCTTTACTATTATTATTTTTTATAGCTTTATGTGTATATGACTTAATTTTGTTTGTAAATGATTAATTAATTATGTTAATAAAATAATTTTATAACAAATCACTTTTTATCTTTTTTGTTATTGGTATAAATATATTGTGTGAAAATTATTCACTTTCTATATATACTTTCAAAATTGAAAATAAAATTAATATTACCAAAATTACAGGGAAAATTAGATGAAATTTAATTATATTTTTTTAAATAGTAAATGCAGTAATATAATTAATATTAACTTTATATTTTACCTATTCTAATGCTCCAATAGATTTCTTAGGAAGTATTGTGATAGTGCTGTTATGCTACAAATTTAAATCACTTTATTTTCCAACCTTCTCTACTGCTGTTTATGGGCATTTTTCATTAAAAACTTGAGTTAACATGTATAGTATTACTTATAAAAAAATCTGAAGATATCAGTAGTCACAGAGCCACCTACTGAGCAATCTATTGAGAACAATATAAAAAGAACCGGAGAAAACTAAAATTTGCTCATTCATTGATTTTTTAAAATATGAATGTTAAGAATCTCCTAGTGTTTTGCAAAATTTTAATAACCATGGAACTATTATTATTATTTCCAATAATTTTGCATCCTAGTTTAGTGCTCTTAAATAGATTAAATTCTAAAAAAAAGTGAGAAATTCCAATCTTTTAAAAATAATACTTCAACAGGAGTAGATGTTTCTTTTGCTAAACTTTCTTCATCTAATGACAAAACTGCAAAAATATTATTACACCCTCAACCTCACAGAAGTATGAAATTATTAATAATGAATAGGAAAAAATTACTTAGAGCAAAAACTAGAAATTATATATATACTATATATTTATCTACAATACAAAAACCTACATTTTTTTACAATTTAATTCTTTTCTTCATTTCTCCTCCTAACCAGAGCATTTATTACATTAATGGTAATCAATATCTAACATAAAATTGTGTTTGTTCCTGTTGTCATATAATAACATTTAGAGAAAAATAGTTGGAACTGATTTCAGTAATGTGGGCATTTATTTCTTGAATTTCAAAAAAATAAATAATTTATTATTTGTCTATTTCTAGATATGATTCTAGTTGAAGCATAAATCTGATAAAATGGGCTCATGTTATGCAAATAATTTACAATATCATAGACTGTATTGCATAGGAAATATAATATCATGCAATTTCCTTTCACTAAATGAACTACCCCCCCCCCCAGAAAACATATAGCCATCTACCTGTTCAGTTAAACTTCATTCATCTGCAAAAGAAATTCCATTAAGAACAGTTATATCAATCGTAAATCTATCTTCAGAACTTAGATGTATTATTATCACATGTGTTACATCAGTAGCTTCAGCAAACTACTATGGCCACTTTAATCCCAAGAGTGAAGAAAAAAGGAAGACAAATAAAAATAATATACTATTCATCTACGTTATACAAACACATGTGTAGGTCATATATTTGCTTAGAATGCATTCGATGGGTTTCTAATTATGTTTATGGGAAAAGTTTTTATGATTAGAAAAACAAAGCTTTATTAATATATTTTTATTGGAGATTACAAGTACAAAATGAAAGAGAGGCTGAAGAAACACAAAGAGTGCGTTAATAAAGTAAAATAAAAATAGATACCAGCGTAAATAGATGTTATCTTATGTGTAAAAAAAATCGAATATAAGTGATCTGACAATTTGCAAAAACAGAAGTTAATCAATGATATAAAACAATTCTTACGCGCATAACGTAAGACAAAGAATTAATTTGATTTTTTTTTAAAAAAAGATTTAACTAAAAGAAAAAGTTGCGATATATAGATGGTATTGATTTGATCTTTATGATATTCATCACACAAATGTATATCTATATTTACTACTTTGCGAATAGCGAATCCAAAGCAATTAATTAATAAAATGCAATAGATTTAGCAGAAAAAAGTCAATAAAAAATATTATAGAAAGGAAATTATTTTTAAAACGAAAATAAGAATAATTTCCTAATGTCTTTTATACTTCTATATTTAAATATTTGAAGTGACGGTATTGAGACGCTCTTGAAATATTCTTTCTTTTATTTTAACAAATATGATTTTGCCAATGCAGTATTAGAAAATGAAGCGGAAAAAAAACAAAAACCCAATGATTTGCTACATGGTTTGTTTTCTAGGCCAAGTTGAATGTTTCGATATCGCTTTATTAATGTACGTAATTACCCTTCTTTAAGTTTTATGCCTTTGAATTATGCCGAAAAAATCACGCTACTAGTGAAGTTAAATTCATGCTGAGAAGAGGGGAGGGGTATGCAAAAAAAATAGCGGAAATCTTTTAAATATTCACCATTGCGTTATTAAGACCAACGGAGACAGTGATCCATTAATATTCTAAGCGTCAGATAGTGAAATTAATAAAGAAAATGATGGCGGGGAAATTAAGAGAGGAGAGGGAGGATATTTTAAGCTCTTATGTCAACAGAGGTTGGTAGGTGACATGCACACAGAAGAGTTTTTGCGGATTGCTCAAGCCTAACAAAAACACCACCTCTTTTATAAGCATTTTGAACGACACCAACAATTTGATAGTGACATTTTGAGGGTAGATTCAGTGGGGTATTTGAAGAGAAGAGTCTATTATACAATAAGGTGAGCATAGGTTGTTAATTTAAAGCGATGAATAGCAAAGCTGAGGAAACGATTAATTCTCTTTCATATATTGTTAGTTGTCATGGAAACTAAGCAAATTAAAATCCAAAAGGTCAGGGCGCTAGATTACTCTAATTTGTTAGTGCGCACGAGGCGTGGAGTTTGGTCTTTGTCTGAGCAATACCTGGCCGGAATCATGGAGTTATCGTGGCGCCGGACTTATTTTCTGTCATGTAAAACAAAATAATAATACAATAATAAAGAGGTGAGGGGGAGGGGGTAAAAAATCTTAACATTAATTTTAATAAAAGGATCGTGAATAAAAACGGATTTTCTTTTATTACCTTTTATAAATACTAATAATTTCCATTAGGCTTTTTAATAACTTTATTATAGCCATTGAAACTTTTTAATTACGGATTCTAAAAGCAAATAATGTGCATTAAAAAAACAATGATAAATCTAAAATATTTTTTTCTTGAAATTTTACTAAAAACGAAATACATAAAATAAAATTTTTATTTTTTACTTATTTTCGTTTTTTTTTTTTTGTTCAATAGTTATTGGACACAGCTTACACATTTCCAAAAGTTCCAATAAAAAAAGGAAAGATGCATCGCGTAGAACGAGGATTATGGTAGGAACAACAACGTCCATATAACAAGGTGAACAGAGCCGCAAGCATTTCTTTGCTTATCTTTTTTTTTTTCGCGCCAAAACCTACTCCTTCGCTGCACAAATACAAAAAGGGTGTTATTCCACACTTGGCAACAGAAGAAGGCATATCCTTTAGCCGCCGGCACTCGATTAGATAATTAAGGCTCTATAATTACTCGGGTTTTGATGTATTAAATGTAGCAGTGGGGAACTTAATATCAATACCAGTACACAAATCGCCAAGGGCGGTATCAAATCCACTTCCATGTTTTCCAATAATAGCATTGGTTTCAATATTAAGCCGCTGAAGCGAGCAGATTTAAAGAATTCCTTTTTTTTTTCGTTACTACTGAAGCATGAAGAGACGAGACTAGGTACGGGGGGGACTGGGATGAGGACGGCGTTCTTTTCTCTAGGCATTATTGTAAAGAGGTAACTATTGTGTTATTATCATTCTACCTGTTCTCAAATTGCACGATCTTTTCAAATGGGTAGAACTTTGCATCTTTTAACCTTTTTCTTTTTTTTTTTTTTCAAAAGAAATGAACCTAGTACTTTAAAACTCTTTTTGGCAATAAACTACTGTATAAACAAGTTAATATAAATAAAATGCCAACTTATTTTTCGATAAATTTTAAATATTTGAATCATTTTAAAACTAATATATTCACTATTTCGCTCTGATTTCGTTTTTCTCATTATATATATATATATGCTTGCACTGTAAAGTATGTATATATAAAAGATTTGCTGACTCAGCTCATCTATAGGTATTGTAAAGAAGTATTGCTGAAAGCTTAAAGTCCACAATAAAAGAAAAATATTTTACAATATACTTTGAAAAAAAAAAACAACTAGTAACCTGTAATGAATTGCGTTAATATTCCAGCTATTTGAATTTTGTTAGCAAAAATCTCATGCATACTATATTTGCTATACTTATCTACTTTATTTTCCAATATCTGAGATAATAAGTGGGTGAATGTATAGCTATAGTGAAAGTGAAGGCAACTGTCTTTAGGCTATTTCTACGGTTATTTTCCAATCCCTATTAAATAGATCAATAAGAAAAATTATTGATCTAATAGTTTGAAGGTTTGTGATGATAGTATTTTAGATATATGTTGGACTATTTCCATCATTTAGCATTAAATGTTGAATGTCTAGAAATATTAAACTTTATGTAAACTTTATCACATAAAAACAACTGTTATTAATAACACATAAATTGACAACACGAGTTAATAGATTGCGTAACGTTTCAACTGGTATTATTCTCCGCTCTTCTTCAGATGTAGGGCAGACCAGTAACAATACTAGCATAAGAATAGAACGCCTTTAGATTTTTGAAATCTTGAAAAAAAATTTTTTTTTTTTAAAGTGTCATAGCATCGGCCGGGACGCGAACCCGCAACCCGGGCAACTGCCTGCAAGTGCAAGGCAGTCGCGCTGACCTCTCGACCACCAATGCAAGACAAATCTTGAAATTTTAAGGCAATGCTGTAACCAATCGAGCTATTCTGTTAAAGGCAACAGTCAATAGAAATTTCATAGATACTTGTGAGTTTGCAAGTAAACCAAGATGGCACCCTATATTTTTGATAAATCTACAGTTTCGGATGGGGGGGGGGGTGCAAAAATGTTTACAAAAAAAAATGCCTGTTTGGAAACGTCTTATTCAATAATTACATTTTATTTTTATTACTGTTATTTTTAAAAAAGAAATCATAGTGGAAAAATTAATTACAATATTTACAGTTTATTTTTTTTTTTTTTTTAGGATTAACTTCTTAATAGAAAAATGAAAAAAAAATAAATAAATACAATATTTACTTGTGGGGTTTGCAGTATGGTTTATTATGGACATACAGCAAAACAATTAGAAGAAAGGGCTAAAGAATATAATAATGCTATTAATAGGAGAGATGACAGATCTGTATTATATGTTCACTACTTAAAATATGGATATAGAATAGATTGTGTTAAGAATATAAGTCCATTAAATTATATTAAAGAAATTAATAGTAGAAAGATATATGAAACCAATTACATTAATTATAACAGAAATAATTGTATGAACATTTATAAAACGTCAATTAATTTAACTAATAATTGGATAATGAAAAATGAATGGAGGGTTATATAATATGTGTTATTATAAAGATATTAAAGCATAAGTTATAGGCTTGTGTTAATTTTATATAGAGCTGGTAGATGTCACTATGTATGCAGTATAGGTTATTTTTGTAATTAAGACATATTGAAAAGGGCAAAAATTTAAAAATTACTGAAAAGAGCTTTTATAAGTTATAATTATATGATTATATTACAGATATGTCATATATATTTTTTTGTTGTTAGATGAAGATATTTATTCTATATAATATCTAGGATTTATTTTTAATATTTACACTCTATTCATGTCGGCGGCATAAGATCATATCGTGACCATTAACACACACTTTTCGATAGGCAAGATCCAATATCCTTGGAAATGACTATTCCATTACATTCAGTGACAGGAAGATCCCAAATTTTTATTATTATGACAGTTTACCAAAAAAAAAACTGCTGATAAAAGGAAACACTGAATTGAAACAAATGTTAAGAGCGTATCACGCTATAATAAAAGTAAAAAAACAAATAAATAGAACTTAATAAAATTTATTCATTTTCTTAAGTTTAATAATCAATTTATTAATTTTGTTTTAATTTAAAAATTAACACATCTTTGCTATATTATAAACCCTCGAAACTGTATATTTATCAAAAGGACGGGCTGCCATCTTGGTTTACTTAAAAACTCACAAGTACTGTTTTATATATGGTACTTAAATATAAGGATTGGTTCAAATCCACCTGATTCCTCCAATTCTTTTTTTGGATTTGAAAAGTTTAAATAAACTTTTAATGATAGATGGTGGAAATAGTCCAACATATTATAACATCTATCAAATTATTGATCTCTCTCTCTACAATAGATTGTTGAAAAGCTGGTCATCAGAAATGCTGGAATACTCTAAGTAATGGATTTAGATTGATAGTTTTATTCATTGACAAAACTTTGTAACTCAACTGGATGCTGATCTAATAATCTTCCGCTATTCAGATGTCTCATTCTAACAATTTAGAAGATGAAAATTATTGAAAGCCTCCATTTATCAATTAATGATTATAAAAAAGTAAGAAATTGTTAGTTAATTACAAGAACAGATTTATGAGGTCATTTCACATTGTAACAGCCAAAATTCTTCAAATAGTTTTTTGCCTTATTAACAAAGTGATATTTCAAAAAGCTAAAACATTGATAGTGGCTAAGGAGAGAGACATCAAATTGTCACCTTATAATTTGTGCTAAAAAAACCTTAAGTTTCATCTTCATAGTTTATAATTTTAATGATCCTCAGTGCATTGGACAAGTCAATTTATATTTTTGCTTTTATTTCTTACAATGAGAATTCACTGCAACGGACTTTTAAAAGCCTGAAATGGGAGGAGATAAATGATAATAAATAGACAAACAAAAGCCCACATCAAAACAATATACACAATTCCTAAAAAGATTGCATTTTCAAGGGGAAAAGTTATTAATTTTGCGGAAACTATAAAAAATCAAGAAGTGATCTGAAACTATAGATAAATGTGCTGATTATCTATTTCAATCATTGGACGAATAAATAACAATATTGAATTGAACAATTGGTTCTCACATCACATGATTTTCAAACACTAAAGGCACTGATTGTGAGCAACAATTCCATTACTTGGCCAAACTACGATTTTTTAAAGCTTTACCCATCTGATAATTGATCCAGGAACATTTAACTCTCCAGATTTCCAAACTCCTATTATATAGGAAAACACAGGGCTGATTTTTTATTCCATCCAGCTATCCACCTGATTAATGTCTACTGTGATTAGTTATTGTCAGAATTGATTTTAAGAATGGTTAAATCATGTTGCATATGCATAACGACCATTAATACTTATAAAATAATTGCATTTGAGATTTTTGTTTGGCTTAGAATATGTATAAAGCTGAAGTATCACTAGCTATGGTTTGCTCTTCTCTAAACACAGTTCTCACATTAAAAATTATATGACAGAGTTTTTATAATGTAAACTAAGACTGGACATAACTACTTTATTCAATCCATCAAACTGAAACATTTTTTTTATTATTATTCAGATAGCAATTAATTCACAAATATTTAGCTTTCCAAATTCACCTCTCTACCACGGCACTAAATCATGCAGGGCAAATAAATCAATGACTACATATTGTAGTATTGATATCCTAGAGACGTACAACACTATTAAACCATAGAATATGTATAGTGTTATGTACTCATATATTAGAAAATAAACAAATCAAAACAGAAAATGAGCTATTTTAAATACACATGAAATGGATTAAAAAAACATAGACTTCCCAAATGAATAAGTAATATATCTAAATGCACTAAAACACAAGCACATTCCTCACACAATGTACAAGATCCCATGCCCCCAAACCAGATGCAATGTCATATACTATGGTGAATCTCACACATCTCTCTCTACTCAAACCCGAATATAATTTCCATCTTTTTAGAACACCAAAGGTCAACTGTCCATATATTTGAATCATCTTCTGCTTCCATTGCATGCATAGAATACCATGACTATAAATGTAAAATCAAAAAAGCATGACTTATAGTTAACAACATCTATGCTATAAACTGGAAGGAAGCATGCTTCTCTTCTCTCTCTAATCCACTTTGCATATATTTAAATATTTGTTGCATATATTTTTTATCATGCTCACCACTTTGCATATATTTAAATATTTGTTGCATATATTTTTTATCATGCTCATACAACCCATTTTGTTATGATTATAAGAAGTTATCTTCTCAAAATTGCTCAGACAATTAGCATTACAATTTGTACCTAGCTTCACCATTGCCTGCATTATAGTGCATTTAAACATATAAAATGGATTACAAATTTTGAATCAATTGCATACTTTTCAATGCAATATGAACTAATTAATCCACATTAAACTTTTATATATAAATATAAAGTAGCAGCCTAAACGATGCAACAATTACTAATAAAATAATGAAAACTGTTCAATAAAAATAAATAGAAAAAAAACCTTGTTTAGAAATAGAAGATTAGCATTATTTTTGAAGAAATGAATATTATCAAGTGATTGAGTGGAAACTTTGGTGCCTAAAGTTCCTTAGATCATGGTTTTAACTCTTTCACTTCTGGTGCTTGAACTTTTTATTAATTCCCAAAATAATCCAATAAACATCACATGACCACCACCTCTTATGCTTGTGTATAACTGTTGTTAAAACAGCAAAACTCACTATACATATTGCCACACACAGCAAGTTAGAGTAATCAATGGATGGCAGAAAACTTGTGCATAAAATCCACATCTAGTGCCTACTCATCCAATATCCTCAGACTAGTTTCTGGCTTGTGGCCTTCGTCAGTGAGGAGCCTTGGATCTGCGAGCACCACCTAGATCTTAGGATCTAATGCAACCCTTCAGCAAACACCTTTTATCTCCATTTAACTACAAAACTATGAGTCAAACTGAAAACACCTTAATGTTTTCAATCAAAGCCCATCAGCTTATATAGTCATATGGATCTAAACCCAGTTCAGATGGAGATTTTATGCACAAGCCTTTCTGGCACCCATTGATTACTCTAGCTTGCTGTGTGTGGCAATACATATAGTGAGTTTTTCCTGTTTTAACAAGTTATACACAAGCATAAGAGGTGGTGGTCATGTGATATTTATTGGCTTAATACCAATCCTGCCTAATAGGATAGTGGTGGCTATGGTTATTAAAGAAACAAAGACACCAAAATGTATGGGTACTGAACTGGGTTCAGATCCTTATGACTATATAAGCTGTTTTCAGTTTAAGACTCATAGTTTTGTAGTTAAATGGAGATAAAAGGTGATTGCTGGAGGGTTGCATTACATCCTAAGATCTAGGTGCAGTGCTCTCAGATCCAAGACTCCTCACTGATGAAGGCCACAAGCCAGAAACTAGTCTGGGGATATTGAATGAGTAGGCACTAGATGGGGATTTTATGCACAAGCCTTCTGGCATCTATTGACCACTCTAGCTTGCTGTGTGTGGCAGTATGTATAGTGAGTTTTGCCTGTTTTAATTCCCAAAATAATAAACAATTTGATTATTTATTTTATTTATTGCTAGGTTAGGAGCAGCATGAGGATGAGATGATTAAATAAAATGGAGAAATGTGTGGATATTGAAAAAAAGTAAATTAAATAGAAGAAAGTATAGTTATAGTGTCTCTAAAAGAAGAAAATATCAGTAACTGAATTCTAATGAGAAAGAAATCAAATACAATAAAATATGAAACATTGATAAATTGAATTGTTATAGTTCTGAAGAAGATTGCTGGAGCAATCGAAACTGTCATAGTGGGTTGTAATAAAAGCATTGTAAAACAGTAATAAAAAGCATAGATGATTTAATATTATATTATATAAATTGAATTGTATAGTTTGAATGACAATCCATCATTTTTCTACTCTAACAATCTGCTTTCTTTGGTTTTAAAATCAATAACATTAAAAATACATGTTATTTTTTAAGGATCCATCATTTTTTCAAAATATTTCACATGTATTATTAACCAAACATGGTCATTATGCATTGAATTTTTTTTTATATATATTTATAGGTTTTGTTTAAATTTGAAACAATATTTGTATTTTATTTTTTTTAAAAAGAATAATTAAACAGATAATTGTTTTTTTTTTTAATTTTTATTTTAAAGTAAAAAGATGATTAATTATGCCCTCAGTCTTTTCTCATTTTATTATTCGTTCTTTATATGTAAGTAGAGGGATTTGAATTCAGGATTTTTCAATATATTCATCCTACACTCCATCTCAAGTAATTGATATACATGACCACATATATGCAAAAAATATATATCCTCAATATACATATTTTATGTAGAACCAGTATTTATCAGTTGGGTCAGGTCATAATCCTCCACATATATACACAATCAGTTCTCAGCTTATATTAAGATAGAAATTCCTCAAACTTGATAGAACTTCAATGTTCTCACCCTTCAACTACTCAACTGTCCATTTCATTGAAAAACTGATAGAATGCTCAAAGCCCTTTTTGCATTTGGTATTGTAGTTGTACCAATGTAAACATCAATATTGTCAAATGGTTCGATAATTTGAGGGGATAGATTGACATAATGTCCACATGGGTATGACTACAATATCAAATTCAATAAGGGCTTTGATCTTCCTTTTTGGTTTTTCAATGAAATGGACTGTTGAATAATTGAAAGGATGAGAAGATTTAAGCCTGCTCATTAAAGTTTGAGGAATTGCTATCTTAATATAAACTGAGCACTAATTGTATATATGTGTGGAAGATTATGATCTGACCCAACTGATGAAAGCTGGTTTTGCAAGAAATATGTATATTGGGGATCATGTATCTTTTTCACATGTGTGGTCGTGTCTATCAGTTGATTGAGATAGGGTGGAGGATAAATAGACTGAAAAATCCTGAGTTCAAATTCATCTACTTACATATATAAGAAATATTCAGAAGCAAATTACATACTGCCTTAGATTTATATGTTTGTTCTTTAACACTGTCACTCCTATCAACACCACATAGAATTTTTTTATGAATTGCAAGCATATAAAACAATAAAGTTAATAAAATATAATAATTAAAATTAAAAATTATTTAAAGTTATTAATTTTAAATGTATTCATAAATTGAATATTTTGGTGTGTTAGTTTTAAAATCAAAATACTTTAATGTTTTAAAATTAATCTGGGAGTCTTTCAAATAAGCAGAGAACACATAATTTAGATATAACTTCATTTAGGTGTCTTGCATTGGTGGTCGAGAGGTCAGCGCGACTGCCTTGCGCTTGCAGGCAGTTGCCCGGGTTGCGGGTTCGTGTCCCGGCCAATGCTATGACATTTAAAAAAAAAAAAAACTTCATTTAGATGGTCTTTTTTGGTATTAGTCGAATAAATGCTTTACATGATTTTTGACACCAGGGGGAGCTCCAAAACCATCATTGACACAAACAAATGATAAACAATTTTAAATAATACTCCCAATATTAATAACAAAGCATTCCCAATACTTTGTTCAGTTTACATAAAAAAATTTCAATTTTCATTGAAAAATTTAAAAAAACCAGAAATTTCCTAAGCTATAAAACTGAACCTGATATTTTGTCTCCAAAATCAAATACTAAACCACAATAAAATTATGACAAAAACAAATTACTAGCTTAATCAAAATATGGATATTATATTAAACAAAAAATAATTAAAAAAAAGTATTTAGAATTAATTAGTAATTAGAAAATAACAACAACAACAACAACAAATAGTAACATAATAAAAACACCAGTATTATGTTAAACAAAAAAGAAATTTCGAAAACAATATTTAGAGTTAATAAAAGCATGGCAGCAGAAAAAAATGCATAACTAAAGCAAGAATTATTATGCCTAATTAAACCAAGGTAGTTTAATATTACAAATAACAACAACAACAAAAAAACAAATCTACATTATTGATACAATTTTTGTTGATTTTTGAACAACAAATAGATTAATTCTTTATCACCCAAAAGCAAGGAAGAACATACCCTACATTTCCACGTTATTAGAAAAGAAAAGTGGAGATGAAAAAAGTATAGTAGAATTCACTTTGACCTTGATACCATGATATCAGAGTGGCCTGTTAATATTTTAAATGATTTTAAAAAATAATACTTCAATCTTGAAGCAATGTGGACATTTACATGGAGTGCAACCCCTAGGATAATTACATGGAAAAATACTTATTTTAGCTTGATCTATTTTTATCAGTGAACAGATAGATATATTACCTGTAAATATCTGAACAAGGGAAAAAATAAAAAGGCTGTTGCAGGTTTATGCCATCTACATGTGAAGCAAGAAAAAATAATGTTTTGTACATCAAACAAAAATTAATGTGGGAAGTTCAGTTTATTTTTTTTTTTTTTTAATCTAAAAATGTTATGTATTTACTGAGTTTTTTTTTAAAAAAAATTGATGTAATTATTTTGTTTATTACTAACAGTATTAAACATTTGTAAAGGTTTTTTTGAAAATTTATTTTTTTATAAGTTATTTTAATATTTGATAATTATTTTTTATTTTTGATGTGGTAGCAGAATACTTATCTATTTATTTTTCTGTCTATCTATTAGTCTATCTGTTTATCTGCCTATTTCTTCATACATCAGTCTGTTCATCCAGTTATCTATCTATCTATCTATCTATCTATCTATCTATCTATCTATCTATCTATCTATCTATCTATCTATCTATCTATCTATCTATCTATCTATCTATCTATCTATCTATCTATCTATCTATCTGTCTACCTGTCTGTCTATCTATCTGTCTAACCTGTCTATCTATCTATCTGTCTATCTATCTATCTATCTATCTATCTATCTATCTATCTATCTATCTATCTATCTATCTATCTATCTATCTATCTATCTATCTATCTATCTATCTATCTATCTATCTATCTATCTATCTATCTATCTATCTATCTATCTATCTATCTATCTATCTATCTATCTATACATGCATTCATTCATCTATCTATCTATTTAATCATCCATTTTATCTATCTATCTGTTTAACTTCTTATATCAGTCTATGTAAATATATGTGACTTTCTTCACTGATCCACCTGTCTATTCAGCCCATTTAGTTCTCTTTTCATTCATCAATCTATCCATCTATCTAAATAGACATATAGATAGGGAGGTAAACAGATAGATAGATAGACAAATAGGATGGATAAGAACATAGGTAAATAAATGAATGAATAAATAGTATCACTGAAAATATGTGATATAAATTTTAAAAATGGTAATTATATATATACACACACATTTTGCATCTAATACGTGTGGAATGTTTTTAATTATAATACTCGCATTATACTTAAAGTTAATACTTAGGTTATATTTTATACACACAGCATTTCAATGAATAAGCAATGAATTGTTTCTGATCTATCATTTCTACTAGTCTTCTATTATTTTCACACCTACTACTTACTTCCCTTAATCCCCTAATAAACAATGGATCATGGGTTTACTACACACCCACATATATATATAATCAATAACCATGATCAATCCAGTGCAGAATGAAGGTCTTCCCAATTTCAATCTACCTGGATCTCTAGCCTCTCTTTTCAAACATTATCCCTAATCACTTTCTTATTTCATTCATTCAGCTCACATGTCGTCTCTTTCTAACTCTTTTAATCTCTTGAAAGCCAGTTTAATATTTTCATTATTCATCTATTATCATCTCTTTTAGCAATATGTACAGTCCAGTTCCACTTCAGTCTCTGAATCCTTTGAATGATGGCAGTAATACATGTGTGTTCTCTTATCTATGTATTGCATTTTCAATCTCTTCTTGTCACTCCTAACATGCATCTCTCCATACTTCTTTAACTGGCCTGAAATCTCTTTTGTTGTTCTATTAAATAGATATGTATCAGATCCATAAGTAAGAACTGGTATAATATCTTTATTAAAAATCTTCTTTTTCAAACACATAGGCAAATTTCTTTTTAATATTAAGTTATGTCTATCCAAAGCATTTCAACTAAGTTTAATTCTATGATTAATTTTATTCATTATGGTTCCATTTGTAGTAATAATCTGACCACTTCTAACTCATCATTATCAATCTTTGTTTTCATCTTTCAACAAAATCCATTGAACATTACTTTAGTCCTTTTTACACCTTTATTCCTACTTTCATCTGATAATTCTTTCAACATTTTCTGAAACTTTGAAGCATTATTTTCAAAAACAATTACATCATCTGCAAAATCTAAATAACTTCAATGATCTCCATTTACCTTTATTTCTTTAGCTTCCCATTTTAATCCAAAAAATACTTCTTGCAGCACTGCTGTCTTGGAGATATGGATTCACCCTAGTTTACACCCTTCTCAATATTAACTTTCCTAGTATCATTACATAATCTAATTGTTGCTGTTGCATTTTTATAAATATTTTTCAGAATATGACAATATCTTGGGTCTACACCTTGATGATCCAATGGCTTAATCATTGAAGAAATGCTTATAGAATCAAATGCTTTTTCATAATCTACAAATCCAAAGCATAATGGCAACTCATATTTATTTGTCCTTTCTATAACTTCTCTCAATACTTGGATATAATCCATTGTACTAAAACCACTTTTAAATCCATCCTGTTCTTTTGGTTGATTAAAATCCAAATTTTTCTATAGATGAGTTGTAATTATCTGGGTAAAAATTCCGTATAAATCTGATAAAAGTCTGATATGTCTGAAATTTCTAATATCTTCTTTATCATCTTTTTTAAATATTAATATTAATACTGCATTCTTCTAATCATCTGGTGCATCTTTATCATTTAGACACTTGGTATATAACTTTGCCAAAAAATTTTTATTTCTTCACCTGCTTCTTTTAAAATATCGATTATAATCTGATCACTACCCGAGCCCTTTCTTTCTTCATAAATTTAATTGCATGTCTCACTTCTTTATTAATTTAGAAATTTAATAGGTATATCAGGTACTTCTTCTTTATTATTATATGATTCTTGATAGAACTCTTCTCCCTATTTTATGATGTCATCTCTCTTTTTTTTCTTATTGCAGAATATTTGTTTTCTACCAATACCAAAATATTGTTTTGCACTCTTGAGACTTTTGTTCTCTTCTATACTTTTCTGCTAGTTCACAATTATACTTTCTTATATCATTATCAATTCTTTATAGCACCATTTTACAAAATTCAAGATGTTCAATCCTTAATGCATCATTTTTATATATTTTCATATTCCTTTTTTCCCCAATAAATTCTCTAGTCTCAGTAGAAATTTTATTGGTCAATTGCTGCTTTTTTCTACCAGATATCTTTGTTGCAGTTTTTAAAAGTTTATCTTTTTTTTTTCTATTAATTTTATTCAAATCTGAATCAGGTTCAAAATCTACTATAACTTGAAACCAATTTGTAAGTTCTAATTTAAATTTATTAGAATGTTTTTGAAGATTAGGATTATCAACTGTGATTATTCTTAATAACTTTTGTCTTTATAGTTTTGGATTAACATGTATCTTATGTCTTACTAACCAATGATCACATCCTGTATTGAAGGTATTAAGAACACTATAATCTTGAAATACATATTTTCTATTAGACAAAATATGTTCCAATTCTGCTGTATCTTCATTTGGATGTTTCTATGTCCATTTGCGTTTAAAATTTTTCTCAAAAAAAGAATTCATAATATAAAGCTTTTCTTTTTCTGCAAACTCCACAAGTCTATGTCCCATCTCATTTCTATCACTATAACCAAATTTATTCACAACACTTTCATCTTTCAATTATTTAGCAGTTCTAGCATTAAAGTATCTCACGACAATTTTAAAATTTTGCTTGGTCTGATCAAAAGCTTTTTGTACATTCATATAAAAATCCTCTATTTCTTTATTATGATAAGAATTTGTTGAGGCATAAATCTAAATTACCTGCATTTGTTATCTGCTATTAAGTTAAATAGCTAATCTTGCCACTCTATTCGATACACCATCAATTTCTACCAGGTTGTTCATTCACTTTTTGTTTATAATGAATCCTACTTCATTTGTACTTCCAATATTTGTGCCTTTGTAGTAGAATACATGTCCACTTTTTGAATCAATTGTCTCTTTATCTTTTTTTTTTAACTTCACAAAGTCCAATAAAGTCCCATTCAATATGACAGTTCTTCCAATTTTTGAAATCTTCCTCCACTGGAAAATGATTTGTAGTTGTAAGTATCTAAATAAAAAGTCATCATCAAATGACAGCCTTGGTCTGCAATCAGGAGATTCTTAGCACCCTCTGCCTTTGGCTACAAACTGCTATCTTGGTTGGTGACTTTACAGCCTCCTGGGAATAAGGGCCATGATTTATTTTTTGATTGTAATGATTGTAAATATCTATTAGAAAATTTTTTTCATTCTCACGTACATTCATTCTGCCTTATCAGAAAACTGGAAGAAAGTCCATGTTTTTTCTTGATCTTAAATTCATAGATAAACTCACTACGTTAGCTAATGTATGTTGCCGAACAGCCCTTCCATGTTTATATACTATATGAATAATCAATAGTAATAACAGCTGCAACAACAAAAACGTATGGAGTGGACATTATAAATTTGCCCTGCTCAGTTCCTTTAAGGACTCCAAGAGGAATCAAAGGGTCTCCTTTCAGTTAACAGTAAACTCCTTTCTGCAGCCACACACACACACGTATATATATATAACAATATTAATATATGTGAATCAGGTATCTTTCCAAATTAGCTAAAATTGCATAATCTTTATTAATTAACTCCCTATTTACAAATATTCAGAATATAACTTGATCAGAGACATAAAATCTCTTTAATGAAAGAAGGGATTTAATTTCCTATTAATCAACATTTTTTAATTTTAATTTTTTATTTTGTTCATTTATTTTGAAATGTTTTTTAGCGTAGAAGTGAGATTAATTAAATAATTTAATAAACCTTAGAAAAGAAATTTACTGAATGATTCCCAGTTAACCAAAGTAAAAAAAAAAAAAAGATTGATCACTTAAAAGAAAAATAGTATTTTTTATGTAATATACTTTCTACTTAGTCTTAGGATAAAAATTGTTAAATTGTTAAATATTATTCTGCTAAGTCACCACACATAATTAGACCTTTCTTGTCTATACATATTTATTGATAATGTGTACATTGCATTTAGCAAATAAATGACAGAAGGATATGACTATTCCAATTCCAAGACAATAACAACAACAACTAATAATAATAATAATAATAATAATAATAATAATAATTTATTGATCTTAGTCTTGTTACCATGTTCATTCCAAGAGTTCCTAATTCAAATCCTAAGAATTTGCATAATATCAGCTTTTTACATTTCAAGTCATCACAAAGACTGAACTTGACCTAATTAAATATCACAGTAATTATAAAAAAAAATCCGTGTCTAACAGATAATTCGCAAGAAAAAAATATTTGATTAGCGGCAGGAAGCCTTAGTATTACTAGGCAACAAGCAAAAATTTCCGGCTTTATATTTTCTAATTACCACACAAAATCTGCAATATTTCAAATAAATTTAACATATATTGAACCAATTATTAATAATCAATTATATCACACATTTTTTCTAAGATAATTTTGAATTTACAAAAGCTTTTTTCTTGAAAAAATGGCATTTTAATTTGTTAAAACTAATTAAAATGGTTGCCATATGATCACATGGCCAAGTATTTGGCACCAAAACCTATTCTACCATATTTCCAACTTTAGTTCATACAAAAAACTTATGACAGCATCACCAAGAACAATTTCCATGTCAGCAAAAGCAAACATATTTAAAGACCATTAGTGAATAAGCCAATTTAATGTTTCAAGACAACCGATACAAACAATATTGTAAATTTAGACTTAAAACACAAGACTGTAAACCATCTCCTTGCAATGTAGATTCCTGACATGCTGATAATTATTTGTCAAAATTTATTTTTACCATGCCATAGGAGATATTTGCATTAATTAAGACACCCCCCTAGGTCACTCCAACCACACTCTATGCTACTTCCACCCCTCTTACCACACATGAATTCATAGCTTCAACATCACATGATAGTGAACTCTGGAATAAACACGACACCATTTGAGAGTAGCATGGTACACCTGCCTCATTAACTCACCAATTCAAGGAAATTTACAAGACCATTCCACTACCTTCTCACAAATGAACTTTAAAAGTGCAACTTGTGAACAATAAGATTTATCCTTGATATCTATACTCCTCATCTATAGATAAAGACAAATTTATTTACAACCATATACCAATGGAATATTAACTCAATCCAGTCTCTCAAAATATATTAATAAATATCATCATATGTTTTCAAATATTTATCTTACAATGCTTTTGAAAGTATTATGTAAAACTAATTTGACATATCTATCTTGATATGCAACAGTTATTATTCTTCCAACTACTGTGAAATAGCTTTTTCTTTATGATACACAAAATTGTAAACCTTCCTTACATATGTAATCTCAGGTATCAAATTGTATCTAAAAAAAACTCATGTTTTTCACATTCAACTTATGTAATACATGAACAATAAGCCAACCATGAAAAGTATAATTCTTTGGCACAAAATATGCCAAATTTATATACAATCATATGTTAATCTAACACCAACTCTAACTCCACACCTCATATAGGTTTTCCCTCATACTATGATGTGCTATGTATTTTTCTCAAGATCTCATTTAAAAATTCTATCTAATCTTAATTTGACATATGTATCTTGTTATGTAATGATCATTCTTCTTTCAGTTATTGTGAGTCATGTTTTTTCCTATCACGTGGAAGATTGTAAACACTTATTGCATATGGAATATTATGTATTAAGTTATGCCGATTTTTAATTAAGATTAAATAATTTCTAAAATATTATTTTTAAAATTTTAACATTATATTTGGCTTTGTCATCCAGTTTTACCAGAGAAATATAGGAATTTTAAAATTTTAACATTATATTTGGCTTTGTCATCCAGTTTTACCAGAGAAATATAGAAATTTTATTTATAACTTAATTCAGAAAAGGCAAACTAGAACAGGTCTTAATTTAGACTTTTTTTTAAAACTATGCATTCACATATCAAAAGCTTTTTTCTTTGTTTCTTTACAATGTAATTCATTTAAGTTAAATAATTTTACTTTTGGGAAATGTATGTATTCAAGCACAAGTGCATGTGCGGCGCAACTGCTCCCAAAAGCTGTTAATACACATACAAATAGCTAACTAAAATATTAAAACAGCTGAGCGCTTTCAAAGGATCTTGCCTTCATAATCATAGCTTGCTTATGTTTAAATTTATGCAAATATGCTAATTCCATCTTTTTGATAGAGAAAAACACGTGACCTCAAAAGAAAGATCAAAGAGGCTTTATTTATCTCTCGCGACAGCGATGCCATAAACAGGAAAGACACGTGTTTTTCTCTATCAAAAAGATGGAATTAGCATATTTGCATAAATTTAAACATAAGCAAGCTATGATTATGAAGTCAAGATTCTTTGAAAGCGCTCAGATGTTTTAATATTTTAGTTAGCTATTTGTATGTGTATTAACAGCTTTTGGGAGCAGTTGCGCCGCACATGCACTTGTGCTTGAATGTAATTCATTATTATTATTTCACATATTACAAAGTATGAAGATTGGCTATCTTAATATAAGCTGAGCTTTGATTGTATATATGTGTGGAGATGATAATCTGGACCAACTGACGAGTGCTGGTTTAGCACAAAATACCTGTATTGGTGATTATTTATATTTTCTATATGTGTGTGATCAAGTGTATCAGCAGTATGAGATAGCATGGATGGTTAAGGGGCATGTAAAAGTTTGAGTTCAAACCCAATATATTACATATATAAGTGCAGGTATGAAAATGCCTGTACTGTAGAAAAAAAATCATATTTCAAAGTACATAATGTATAAACTAATCCTTTTTTCAATTTTTTAGGTATTTTTCAATTTTTTAGGCAGTTTACTTCAGTGATATGTATATATGCATGCACACATGCAAATGGCAGTTTGTATATTTTTTTAGTCAGTTCACAAGTGTTTTTATTAAACACATTTTTTTTCTCTTTCCAGCATTGTAGTGTAACCATTGTTACAACTACAATATATGAAGGCATTCCCAGTAATTAATATTATGTAATACATTGAGATTAATGCTCAAACTACTGATTTATTAAGTAAATGAAATTCTCTCTCTCTGAAGAAACATTTTAGAGAAAAGAATGGACTGTCTTCTCTCTTTACCTCATTTTTTATAGAGGCTTATCTGAAGCACTTTGTAAAGAAAGTATGAATATTTTTAAGTTAATCATATTACCTTTAAAGCTCTATTTTAAATTGATTTATATTATTTTAATTGACATCTGTGAAAATTTTTAATTTACACATGGTAAATACTCATTCAAACAGTGAAATTATTAATTAATGCATCAAGATTAATACTCAACTGGTTTATTAAGGAAATGAAATACTCTTAATCGAAGCCCAGGACAAAAAAGTCATATGTTTCAGATTGAGAATATTTCATAATCATCATAATTTGATTATTGTATGTCTGTTTTTCTAATGGGTTCCTGCTTCAATGTTATAAATGCAATCTACTTAATTTTGTCCACTCAGATTTTAAATTGAGCTGTGTGATAGAAAAAAAAACTTTATTATCACTCTTTTTAGATATAAATATCTTATTAATACTATATCTATTGTTACATTTTTTATTTACCATTGACAAACTCACTCCATTCACAACTTTGACATCTGCCTCAGATAAATACAATAATGATTATTACTAATCATGTTTTAAACTAGAGATGATCTCTAGCACAGATATAAATTTTAATCCTTAATTAAAGATTAATATATTGATTGCTATATCTATCTATTTTGGACTTGTAATCATTTCTAAGGGAGTCTTCAACACACATAAAGAAATGTATAATGAAAATATTGCTTCTTGCTTTCTGTGTAATATTTTATTGTGGAACTCTTGAATCCTCTCCTTATTTTTTGGCAAGGCAAATGGATTACACACCTTTGCCAACTTCATTATCATATAAAAATCTTTTGTCATAGTATTGCAAAGTTAATGTTCAGTCTCATCCCAGATTATTAAGTCACAAATTGAGTAATATCAGCATGTGTTCCTCTAATAATTTGTTATGCTGACTGCCCTTGATCTGGGTATTTCAAGATTAATTATAGTCATACTAAAAATATTACAAATCCATCCTGATATATCTGGTAAAAAAGAAAATTTTAATCCAGTGATGGATTGCACATCTGGCATAATAAAATAAATGAAGACACTAGAAACTGACCATCTAGTAAAAAACAATACTTTCAGGGAAAAGCAACTGGTTTTATATCTATGAGAATTGATGATATGATCAATGTAGAAAAATTTGAATATAATATATGCATGATCAGTTTGATCCTTGTAGCATCATACTCTTCAAAACACAACCTGCTATTCTTTAATGCATTTCAAAGACCAACTTCTTTCATCTCCAAATAATAATGATCTCATGCTTTTTTCTATACTTTTCCAGTAGAAATGCCTTTTTTAAAGCTTTACATCAAGAAAAATAATCATAATTGAAACAACTTTATATTGTAAAATTATTAAAGTATGTCTGTTGCACCTTTGACTACTTAATCATAGCACTCATAATAGCATTAATGATGAAAAGAAAATTGTGGCATTTATTAAAGAAATATACTAGAGAATTTGCATATTTGAATGGTAAATAAGTTATTTATATTGGCAATTTTTAAAAGGGGGATACATGAATTTTTTTTGTTAATCATGTTTATCTCTGATAATGTGCTTAGGCCTCTTTCACCTTACACTTGGCATTGTTACATTCAGAGCAGAAACACTGGCAGATATAGGTTCAAAAGTGTGGCCAAGGTTGGATTCGTGGTCATAGAAGATTGATTTGGCATCAGTTTGAGCTTTGGCATGGTTATATAGGTATCAGTGTTGGGCAATTCAGGTGGATAGGTTGGCACACAATTCCCCATAATATATAGCATCGCAGCCAGTATAGCTGCAAAGCAGTTTTGTATACTATTTGTGACTTCTGGTCTAAGGGCACTGTGCCAAGCCTCTTTCACTCTATGCTTGGTATCATTATATTTGAAGCAGACAACTCTGGCAGATGTATGTTCGAAAGTGCTTTGGCTCTTCCAGATGATCTTCATGTTTTCCATGATATATTTGGAAGGTGCAGTTGATTTGCATTTATAAAGTTTTCTTTGTATTCTCCACATCATTACTTGGGGTTCTATTCAGTAATCAGGTCAATAGATCTTAAAATAAAATTCACAATTTGTAATGTTAGAATAAAATTTTTAATATTTTGTACACCTTCTCATTCTGCAGATTATAAATAGTGCAAACTGTATTTGAATAACTTCCCATTCTGATCGAGTGTCATGGCTATATTATCAGATCCATATTGATACTTGAAACATAGTATAATTTTTAGGATGTTAAAGCATTGATTTGAATATTTTATTTTTTCTCATCTATATAATGACAAAGTCATTCTGGATGTGTTAAAATTGACTGCTATCTAATTTTGTAATGAAGTATTGTTTGTTGATATATGCTTCACCCGATAATGTGGCAACATTTAATGGTCATATTCTGGGTTTTCAAAGCTAATAAGTAAACTGAAATTATCCAGGAAATATACATTTAATAAAGACGTGAAAAAACAGAAATGTTTACCTGTGAAAGATCAGGGATTAGTCAACATGAAAATGATAAAAGACCAGGGATTAATCCATTTGTAAAGAATTTTTTGGGAAGAACTGTGTGTATACCATTTAAGATCAGGTTTATAAAAAAACTTAAAAAGGTTTGCCTGAATTCTCAAGTATATATAAAGAACTAGCTTGCATTCATAGTATTGTTATCTTTGATGATGGCCACATGCTCTCTAGAAACATGTCTAACAAATACTTTATTATTTCATTATTGTACTGCTTTGTCTATAATAACTTCTAATTTTGGTTTGTTTTTAAAAATCTATCTTTTCTTTAGATAAGGTTTTGGGTCATAATTTTTTTTATTTATTACACTATTTATTTTCAAGTATACTCTGTTTACTAGTTACTGACCTCATTTAAAAATTAAAAGGCTGAAGTGGAGTTGGGCTGGACATAATTCTAGAAGAGATGATAATAGATGGACAATTGAAATCTAAAACCGAATTCCAAGAGATTGTAAAAGACCCAGAAAAAGCCCACATGTGAGATGGATTGATCAAATAAGAAAGTTGCAAGGGTGGTGTGGAGAAGAGAAGCTAAAGATTGGAGAAGGGATTGAACTTGGAGAGACCTTCATCCTGCAGTGGATTGATAATGGTTGTTGTTGATGATGATGAAAACAATAAAATTACTATACAAACAATCATTTTAATAAATCAGAATGATAGAATTTTTATAAACAAGAAATATTTTCCATCTCATTTTTGTAATTCAAGTTCAGAAGCTTGTACAATCTAATTCATTTTCCTAAATAAGACTTATCTTAAAGAATTATTGCTTATTTAATTTAAACTTAGTCTTGTCTATATAGAAAGACCAAACAACAAAGTAGTTATTTTCAGTACTACAGTGTACTGAGGCAATACCATTATAAGCCTTACTTTTTATCCTTCTAGACATACCATCTTTTACTTTCCATACACACATCTTGCTATGCCTTGAATCAGCATAATGTGCCTGTTTAGATTTTGAAGTTGTTCATATTTATTCATCTTCCTTGTTTTTCCTGCTTTCACAGTAATAGTTTCCCAATTAATGATTTCATGAATATGTCAGATTCTTTAATTCAAATAATGTTGATTAAAAAGAATACATTTACTTCAGCAATTACCTATGCTTTGCTTCATAACTCAATCTCCACATTATATATTTTCTTGTATCTATTTTTACAATATATATAGTTTCAACAGCTTTGATATCTTTCTGAAGCATTTTATCAAAACAGCTCTTAAGTTTTCTTGATTTTCAATTATCATTCTATTCAGTTCTTGTATTATCCTTTTAGTATTAGATTATTTTTCAGGTTTGTTTTCATTCAATTTTGCAATCATTTGCTTGATTCCAGCTTTGTTCTCTTTCATCTGTGTATTATTTTCATTAATGCTTTTCATAATTGAGTGAATATTTTAACTCACCCATATTTTTCCATTTGTGTGTATATTTCCTTGTTGATAAAGATTCTGTTCAAGCCTGAAACAGTAAAATACTTTCCTTGCTATTATCATGAGAGTTCCAAATTCTCCATAACACTGGGCAACTATTTTTTTTTCATTTTCTATTGCATGAGATTTTAAAACTTTTCTATATATTTCTGCATCACTGATTCCAAATCTGAAATCTATTTTTGGTGCATGCTCTAGTTTTTATGCAATTTTAATTTATTTTTGCTGCACTTAATGGCATGCATTTGGTTTTCAAATTAGAGTTAAAGGGCAACGACTCTTGGATTGAACATAACCACAAGGCAATTAATGTTTTCCAAACAGCACTTTTACATAATTGTAATTGTTTTTAAATGTAAAAAATTTATTATCTGATAAAAACACCCTCTTACTTTGTTTTTAGATTGAATCATAGCTTCTTCAAGTAAGTGTAAATGTAAGAATAGTCCTAACATCTTCTGTTATATATGTGGCTGTTACACACTTCAACATCAAAGTCGCAATATTTCATCATTTGTGATACATGCATATATTGCCTATTTTCAAGTTCCCCTTGGTGATCAAGACAAAAATTGGGCTTCTCATATTGTGGGTCATAATTGTGAGGAAATGCTTCATGACTGGACAAAAGGAAAACACAAAGGAATGCCTTTTTGTACTCCCATGGTTTGGTATGAACCTAAGGACCACAGCAATGACTGTTATTTCTGTCTGATCCATACAAAGGGCATCAGTAAGAAAAAAACGGCATATGATTGCATATCCTAATATTCCTTCAGCTATATGACCTATCCCACAATCTGAGACACTCTCAGTTCCAGTTTTCAATGGTTTTATTTCTTTTAAGGACAAAGAAAGTAAACATGGTGATCAAGTATATTTTGATAAGATGCATGAGGAAATAGTTGTAGAATCTGAAGTATATTCTTCTGATGCCAAGCAGTCATTAAACCCTCATATGTTTAGCCAACCCGAATTGAATGACTTAGTAAGAGATTTGGGACTATTAAAGAAAGCAGCTGAGTTATTAGCCTCCAGTCTTCAAGAAAAGAATGTACTTCACCAGTCAGCTAAAGTATCCCATTTTTGCCTGAATAAAATTTAAATGTTTTGCACAAATTTTATGATTAAAATAAGTGTTTTAATGTGTTCTATTTCAAAATTGTAGACAAATTCTGATGCAATCATATCTTTTAGTGTATTTACTGCATTATATAAATTATTATATTTTCACAAAGATGAACATTTTACAATAAGATGAAAACATAAAACCTTGAATTGCAAAAAAAAAAAACACTGTAGCTTACAGAGAAAAACTAATGTCAGATTTGAGATCAACACACTCAAATTAAGTAAGAACAAGTGTTTTTGTGAATGCAACTAAAATTTTGTTTCGCAGTGCAATGGATGTAGCTTGCATTTGATGGCACTACTGTGTGGAAAATTTGGTACTCTTACTAACAACACGTGTAAGCATATGAAATGGTGATCATGTGATAATTTAATGGTTTTAAATGGTCACAAATAAAAGATATTTATAACAACAACAAAATTAATTAAGATGCATTAAAAATAAATCACCAGTTGCTGATTTAACTAAAGATTAATATATATATATATGATAAACAAAACAAGTTATAAATTTCGTAACTTGCTCTTAGCTTGCATTTTATGATCACTAGATGGAGCTTTACCAATAGCCCACTAACAAGCTTTGTTTACATAAACACTGAGAAAGATGTTGAATTCTATCTCTCTCAGTGTTTATGTAAACAAAGCTTGTTAGTGGGCTATTGGTAAAGCTCCATCTAGTGATCATATATATATAATTTAATCTTCAAATAGGGTTTTTAACAAAATTGGTATATCTCATATTTTCATTTTTTAAAAACCAGTCTTGTATTTTACACTGAAATTACTTCTCTTTATAGTTAAAGCTCAACCATTAGTCACATAAAATATTTGAAAATATCATAATTTAATCACAGTATTCACTGATAACTTATTAGTTATTAGGTCTTCACAATACCTTTACTTTAGGTATAATATATGTGTAACTATGATCATACAACTGCTAAAAATACATATTGCATGTACATTCAAATTGTAATACAGCAAAAACAATTTAAAAATTAGGTGATAATTCATTCTATATCATTCACAAAAATTGATTTGTTTATTTTGTGTGTGTGATCTTTCTCACCACAACAGCGACTACCAGAAATGGATTAATTTTTCAGCATTAAACTGAATCATTTCACTCTGTAAATGAATAATGTGATACAATTTGTTGCTTGGAACTAATCCAGTTCTATAATCATTATCATAGTAACATAGAAATAGGCAAAACTCTCCATACAGTAGTGCCACCCAGTGCAAGCCAGAGTAATCAATGGATACAAGAAGGTTTGTGCATAAAATCCCTATCTATTGCCTACTCATTCAATAGCCATTGATTGCTCTGGCTTGCACTGAGTGGCACGACTGCATGGAAAGTTTTGCCTGTTTTAACAGCTTGAGCAAGCATAAGAAATGGTGATCATGTGATGCTTAGTAACATCAACTACAAAAAATCAGCTTTTATAAAGGTCATAGAATAAATGTCCCCTAATTTTTATTATTTGTAAGCAAAAGCAAGAATGCTCTTATAGAAGTGCTAAAACTGAAAAAAAAAAAGACTTTCATATATGGTATTTTTATGGAATAGATTATTAGGGTCTAAAAAAATCTGACTTGATTAATTACAATAAAATGCAGTTTAATTATAAAGTTTTAACAATTAATAACTATTAAATTTCATTTATTAAATTTGAAGTAAAAAGAAACTGCTCTCATTTCCTAGAAAAAAAGAATTTAAATAATATATTAACAATCAATTTAAAAGTCTGAGGAAATGGAACCTTTTAAAGTATATTAAAATAACATAAAATATTAATAAAAACACTCAAATTTCCAAGTTAATAATATATGCTAAAATAAGAAAACATTTAAATTGAATTTTATAATCCATTTTTCATAATTATTACCCCATATTTGAATTATCATTACAAATTAATAAATATTAAATTAACTATTTTTTTTAAATCTGATATTAAAATTATAGTTTTAAAACATATTTTGTTTGTCTTGCATTGGTGGTCGAGAGGTCAGCGCGACTGCCTTGCACTTGCAGGCGGCTGCCCGGGTTGCGGGTTCGCGTCCCGGCCGATGCTATGACACTTAAAAAAAAAAAAAAAAAAAACACATTTTGTTTGTCTGAAAATTTGAGACTTGGCGTATTATTTAGAATGTTGAACTATTTCCGCCATCCAGTTTAATTGTTTAAATATTGTTAGAAAAAATCAAACTTTTATTTATACTTTTTTAAATACATTCAACTGTTAGGAATAACACAGAGGTTAGTATAGAGTATAGAACACAATGTTTTGAGTAGTCATCACATGTTGTTTTACTGCTTTTCCATCTCAAAATCAGAATAATGAGACTATTTTTTTTATTTAAATATATTTCTTTTATAATTATAGATTGATGCCAAGTTAGTTGGTGCTTAAGAAAAAAATTAATTAAGTAATTAACATCTCATTAATTGATCCTCTGAATGTAGCAAGCATGTTTAATTTTAGTTACTGGTAGTTTTTATATGTATAATATAAAAAAAAAATTAAAGAAAATCATGTGATAAAAGTAATCATTCAATATTTTAAATGAATTTCAGCTTGGAAGTTAGTTAAGTACAATCAATTATTCATTCACTCGCATAAATTTCTACAGATGTTATATAAAATGGAATACTATTCCATCAATATGCATATCTTTTAACAAATAAATTAAACAAAAACAAATGATTAAAATAAATATATTCCTCAATTGATGAAATGGCTTATATTTGTGAAGACTAAATAATGTAATAATAAGAAAAATGCCAACTTCCCAATTGACACGTAATATGTAATATGTCTAAATGCGCTAAACGCAAGGATTTGTGAAGCTAATTACAGATAATAAAATTAATGGCTGAGCGCTTTCGAGAAGTTTTGTCTTCCCATAATCATAACCAGTGAGTTGAATGAGTGATGAATATTTAAATTTATGCAAAGTGGGTTTGAGTCCACTTTTTGGAAAGAGAGAAGCATGTTTCCTTCCAGTTTATAGCATGGGTGTTGCTAGCTATAAGCCATGCTTATTTAACGTTATGTTTACATGCATTTAACAATAATTGATATAATATAAGATATATAAATAAACAATTATTTATTAAAATAAAATAACAATAAATAGATGAAGTGGTAGAGCTGCAGATTCTAGTGCTTAAGATCCACTGATCACACCTGGCTCTGTCATTTCTGGAGTCCAATATTCTTATGAACTCCCAAGAAGTAAAGCCATTTGATTATTCCTTTTTTAAATACGTGCATGTTACACATAGAAAAAGGAATTAATACATAAATCCTCTTTCGATCACTAACTCAGTTTGCAACTACTTATTTTAAAACTCTGAAGATATATATATATTTAATAGTTATTAAAATATTTTTATTTCTTATCAATAAAACATCCACAGAAATTCATAAAATTTAATTTATACATAAAATATTAATTATTTATAAATAAAGAAAATGAATCATTAAAACATGGAGATCTTCAAACATTTGTATAAAAATATGATAAATGGATTCGAATTTCATCATATTTAAAATAAATTACCAACATTATTTTAATCATTATTGATCTAATAGAAAAATGAATGTTTTTCGAAGTTTAATTCAGTTTTGATTCACAGTATCCCTTTTTACATGACACAAGCAAATTTTCTTATTTTACCTATCTGTTTTACCTGTGGTCTTTTTTTTTTTTTTTTAGGGTTTTTGAAATCTCTTGGGATTCCATTTAAAACTCAACTATCTATCTATAATCATCTCTTCTAGAAGCACATACCCAGCAGTCCAATTTAGATTCTTAATTCATTCAATGATGTTGATGGTAGGTGTCTCGTCCATATAGTTTGTTTTCAATCTTTTCTTGTTACGTCTAATATCCATCTCTCTATACTGCATTGAATAATGTGAAATCATTATCTTGCTTGTTTGTTAAATGACCAAATCTCAGATCCCATGCTAAACACATCTATTAAAATGTTCCTATTGAAATATATGGGCATAATTTTTTGGTATTACATTATTTCTAACAAAATCCTGCGATCCTAGTGGTATTAAAGATCTGATGAGCTTATTTTTAGTACTAACATCTTTTAATTTATGATTATCAATTTTTATTTTATTCTCTTGAGAAAATCCATTGAACATTACATTAGTCTTTTAGCATTTATCTTTAGTCCCACTTTCTTATTTTTATCTGATCACTTTTGCAACATTTTCTGAAGTTCTGAAGCATTATTTGTCAAAATAACCACAACATCTGTAATAGATGACTTAAATAATCTTCATTTACTTTTACTCCCTCAACTTTTCCTATTAATCCACAAAATATCTTTTGTTGCTGCAATAAGAAATTTTTGAAATGTGGAATCATTCCATCATACATTCTTTGCAACATTAAACTTTCTAATATTACCATGTAATGTAATTAGTACTTTTGAATTATTTTTTTTATATGGCATAGCATCAGCCGGGAGGCGAACCCACAACCGTCTGCAACCAACTACTTACTTGCAAGGCAGCTGCGATGACCTCTTGACCAACAATGCTTGACTACTTTTGCATTTTGATAGATATTCTTCACCATAGGACAATGTTAAGAGTCTTTATCTTGTTGATTTAAAGCTTTGAACACTGTGAAAATGCTTATTGATCCTTTTTATAAACTCCCTCAATAATTGGATATGATTGGCTTGAATTCAAAATTGCTAGAGATAAGTTGTTAATTATCTTGGTAAAAATTACAATAGGACTGATAAAACACAGAGGCTATTCTCTTCATACAGAAATGGTGATCATGTGATGTTTAGAACTGATAAAAGATTGATAGGTCCATAATTTCTAATATTTTCTTTATCATCCTTCTTAAATATCAATATTATTATTGCATTCTTCCAATCATCTGATACATCTTTATCATTTAGACATCAGGTACATAACTTTGATAACAATTTTTCTATTTCTTCATCTATTCATTTTAAAATATCAACAAGACTTTCATCATTTTCTGAAGCTTTTCCCTTCTTCATTCAGTTAATAGTATGTTTATCTCTTCATCTTAAATACTTAGCAATTCAGAAAATAGAACAGTGTGTTTTTTTCCTCTTTATTACTATATAATTCATTATATTACTCTTCCATATATTTTATGATGTTATTCCTCTTTTTAGTAATAGATCTGTAATTTCTTCTTATGTTAAAACAACTTCCCTTATATTAAAATACTATTTTACATTTTTGAGACTTTTATTCTTTTCTATAGCTTTCTTTGCCAATATATAATTGATTTTCTTATACCATTATTTTTATTTTTTTCTACCATTTTACAAAACATTAGTTATTCAATTTTTTAAATAGATATTTTTTAAAAAAAATGTATATTTCACTCCTTTTTTTATATACATTGGCTTGTCACAGTAAAAAAAAATTACTGGTAATTTGTTACTTTTTTGTAGCAATTGTTGTTATTATAGTTGTTCTTTTTTTCTTATCATCATCATCATCATCATCATCATCATCATCATTATTATTATTATTATTATTATTATTATTATTATTATTATTATTATTATTATTATTATTATTATTATTTGCAATTCTTACTAGTGTCAATTATCTTCTAATTGACTTCAATCAAGTATGAACCATCTTATTTTAAAATAATCTGTAAATTCTAATTTAAATTCATTGGAGCAATTTTGAAGGTTATGAATACCAATTGTTAATAATGTTTTTCTTAATAGTTTTTTCTCTCTAGTTTTGTTTTAACATTTTGAAATTTATATTCTCTATTAATCAAAATAGGATCAACTTCTGCTATGTTTTTATTTGGATGCTTTTTTTCAAGGAAAGAATTCATAATATACAATATTTCTTTTTCTGAAAAACCCCCAAATTCCACATCCCTTTTATTTCCAGCAGCCAAATTTACACACAACACTTTCAGCTTTCAATTGTTATCAATTCTAATATTAAAGTTTTTCATAACAATTTAAAAATATAATATAATCAAAAGCATTTTGTATATCCTTATTAAAAGCCACTACTTCTTCATCGCAATAAGAATTTGATATAGCATAATCCTGAAATATCTGCATTTGGTATTGCCCATTAATTTAAATAATTAATCTTGCTACTCTGTTTGATATACATACCATCAACCATACAGTGTTATTATTATATTTTTTTTATTTATAATAAATCCCACTCCATTTGTGATTTCAACATTTGTGTCTTTGTAACAAATGTGCATGTCAATTTCTTAAGTTAATTGTCCCTTCATCTTTTCTTTTAACTTCACAAAGTTCAACAATGACCCACTGAATTCTAGATAGTCTTTCTTCCAACCCAACCCCTTTTTTTGCTTGAAAGTGGTCTAAAGTTGTAGGTATATAAATAAATAGCAACCTATATTTACAATAATAAAGTGATTTTTAATACTATCTGCATTTATCTGTCAACTGCAACCTTGGCTGATGATTTTTCAACCTTCTGGGAATAACATTTATAATTTAGGTTGGTTGTCATGATTATATATTGAAATGGTATTATTTTGTCTAACATCCCATTTCACATACTATGCCCCATAGTAGTATTCTTTTCTTAGTTCAAACCCACTCAAGTTCACATATATTAATGTATATTAAATGTATATTTATGTGTGTATAGTTATATATTTGTGTACTTTTAGGTGTCTTAATGTCTGCATGCATATTGTTATATAATGCATATTATAAATTAGAGATAATAAATTAAAAGCAAGTTGTGTAAATATTGTTGTATGTGTATAAGCAGACCTACATATATATGCAAATAAAGTTGCAATGTAATAGATTTCCTAAGCATTGCAACATTATTTAAATTATTTTATCTTTAAGTTATTATAAAATTAGAATGCAAATTTACTTTTATTTGCATATAAATTTTAATTCTAGAAGTGACAGGATTACACGTATAGCAGAATGTTCACAAAACTTAAAATCTCTTTCAAAAGATCACCTGTTTCTTGGAAATTATCCCATTACATGCACCTGGGTTAATTTTGTGGGAACCAAGAGCAGATTTTAAAATAAGTTTAAAATAAATTTTAAGACAAAAGAAAGGCAATCAAGGTGCACTATTTTATGAATCACTCAGGTTTTACTTTTGTCTTCTCTAAAGGTAATAAAACTATGTTAAAATTTAAGATTAAAACTAAAAATTATAAACAAGTTCGTGGCTTTTGCAGGGGGGAGTAAAAGAGTTAATATAAAAACTTCCAAATTTTATCACTAAAGGTTCATTCACTTAAATTATTGAAATGTATTGCTGCCAGGGGCTATGCCTGATTTAAAAATGAAAAAAGTCAGAAGAAAACAAATTGCCATCTTCCTTCAAAAGACTGGTCTATTGGAGTTTGAGATCAACAGCCTGCCATGAAGACATTGGAGAAGCAGCCCAATGAAGAATGCCAGTACCAAATTCCATGAAGGGCACCTCATCCAGAAGAATATCAGTAACACTTCTTTCCACAGAGCTCTATAAAATGAATCTTAAACTAAACTATTTTATCCTAAACTAGCTGTAATATTGAATGTTCATAAATAATAATTATAATAGCGTTTTAATAAGTAAACTATGTAAAATGATTTTAATAAAACTATAATAAATTTTCTAATGTAACTTTTAATTTAATAATAATATTTGTAAAAATCTTGCCTTTTAAATGACTATGTATAATTAATAATTATCTTAATCATAATAACTATTCAGTTATTATATCTATACTGTCCTAATCTGCAATCATGTCTATTCTCTTTTATATTATTTGTTATTGTATTGATTTTGTGATATGACATGATTCAAAATGGAGATTATTAATATTAATAATATTAAAGAGATGATTAGCTGTCATGTAATTGATTTATGCCGATCTTTAGCACACACATAAATCTCAGTTTTGATATCTATTATACATATATATTTAGTTAAGCTACTACATTTTAGCTTACCATAATTAAGGTTTGCATGTTGATAAATTATATCTAGTTAATTAATAGCAAGAATGTTAAGCATTGGTGGTCGAGAGGTCAGTGACAGCTGCTTTACAAGAAGTTGTCCTGGGTTAGTGGGTTCGCTTCCCGGCTGATGCTATGACACGAGAAAAAAAATTAATCGCAAGAATGATATTATAAAGCAAATTGTAAATAATTAAATAAGTCCCAAATGTGCTTTTTCCTCCTTAGTTTATTATTATAAACTATTTGAATTTAATCAGTAAACTAGATGACTTTAATTAACCATTTTAAGCATGTTTTATGTATGCTATTGCACAAAATGGCGTATAGTAATTTCACAGATCAAAACTATAGATTTAGCTTTTTAGTTTAATATAATATTTGATATTTTGGAAAGCATTATGAATCTGTCCTTATAAAGCACACACATGCTATATGCCTTGCTAAATATATGTATTCTTATTAAAATGGAATTCTGGTTTAATGCCATCCCATTATGATTAGTTTGGACAGCTTTTTCTAGAACTGGAACACGAGGGTCCAAAACTAATTTAAGCTGCTCCGATCACCCAAATAAAATGTTCTTTATATTTTGTAGTACTTGGTACTGAATCTTATGAGTAATTACACATTCAGGCTGCAACCCTTATTTAGTTTATGTAGTGCTGTAGTCTCTGAAGCTATGCTGCAAAACACCAGTTTGTCCCTCCATATTATGATTCAGTTCAGCATTGATCTGAACACCAGATTTAGTTTATATAAACAATCTGCATAGGAAGCACTTTATTGCTCATTATGTATTATTAATAACTAAGTTAATATTTGTTATTTGTCATTGTTGTAAATTTAATTCTTAGCAAACCTTGTTTTAATGGTATAGCTTAATTCAGGCATGATTATAAACTATAGATAAAATTAATAATAATTATAATTAACATTAAATTTAAATAATTTAAAGTGCAAAAAAGATAAGAACTTGTATCTAAATCCACTCATCATTGTAAGACATCTGCAAATGTAAATCCTAATGTATTATTTAACTTATCTTTTAATAATTAAATGTATTTGATTGTAATAGTATTTGGTGTGTTATTCGCAACATCCTAAATCTTACCCAAATCTATTTCATTTTAGTAATAGTTATTAATATATACATTATCTTGTCAGCCATATATGTGTGTGTTTAGTTAATTTATTTTTAATTTAGTCATTATTCATTGAGTCTCGTACTCCACCCTGTGCTACTGCCGACATGTGAACTAAAAGATGCTGAATGTAACTTCATATCTGTCATCCATAAGGTAATAAATCATGGAGTGTTAATGAAGGAATTGAGGTGTGATCTGATTCGAAGTCTCAACCCTTCATCTAGACCAGTTTTGGGATAATTTGTCAAAGCTCTGGATTTTGTTGCATGAATGTACAAATATGACCATTAATATATATATATATATATATATATATATATATATATATATATAGCAAGGAAATCAAGTCATATATATAGCAAGGAAATCAAGTCATATATAACAGGACCTAATTTAATAATCTTGTACTACAAATGTTATATAATGAGCGTGCTAATAGTTATTAATAAGCTTTTCTAAATATCCCTAAACTCAGACTAGTTTCTAGCTCTGGAAGTCATCAGTGAAGTGCTAAGACATTCAGATATTAGATTTTAAAAATACCAGGTTAAGCCCCAGCATTTACCTAATAGTTACCTATTAAATAGAAAATCTGAACTTTCAGACATCATATGTCTTCAAATCCAGCTATTTCAGACATCCAAATTCTAGCTATTTAAGTTAGATAGCTGCATTTGAAGACATATGGATGTCTGAAAATTTCAGATTTTTTACTTAATAGGTAACTATTAGATAAATGCTAGGGCTTGATCTGGTATTTTTAAATCTGATACCTAATTGTCTTAGTACCTCACTGACAACATCCAGAGCTAGAAACTGGTCTGAGGATAGAGATATTCAGAAAAGCTTGTTAAGAGTTATTAGCATGGCATGCTCATTATATATATATTGTAATGGGCACATACGACGTTACATTATTTTTATTATTATTAAACATGAAAAAAATAAAAGTTTGCAAATAAAACTTCTTTTTTAAGAATTAAAAATTGAAAATTAAAATTCTATACTAAACTCATATATATTTAAAATCACACAGATGAGAAATTTAAAAAAAGAAACTTTATTAAAAAAAAAGAAAAAGTATTTTAAAACTAAATTGTCAGTAAAGATTTAAAGATAAAAATATATCTAAGTTTGTACAAAACAAATTAATTAATGTTATTGAAAAAATGGAAATGATTAATTTAATTAGTCCAAGTGAACTAGCCCATGGGCATTTAAATGTATAAGCAACGGTCAGATAGGAAAACAATAGAAACTAATGGCCAATGAAAAAAAATCCATCAGGAAATCGGACCTCAACGGAAGGATCATCATCATCGATGATGTAATGTCCATTGGATCCTAAAGTTACATATAAAAAAAAGTTTGGAAATAAAATAGTTAGTGAGTAAAGAAAATTTAAGAGAGGACTGAGATGGGTTGAGTCGGAGAGTTGGTGACAAAGGGATTGAAGACGCACTTTCAATTCCTTCAGTTGTTATAACAAAAAAAAGGAAAATGAAACATCGCTTTTCCTATATTGAGGACCACAGGATCATCGTGGATTTAACGCTGGATTCCACATGGCAAGCAATGGATAACTAATGAACATTTCTAAAACCGTAAGCACATTATGAACTTAAATGAATATTAATTTGAAATCACTAAGAACTTTAAAATATAAACTTTCTCAGTATTTAATTTATAGAAATAGAATCCTATCTGACCAACTTTATTTATTAATAAGTAATTTTAATTGGATGTATTTCTTTTGTAAAATCATTTCCATTTATTTTTTTTTTTTGTTCTTTTAAGTTTTTATTATGATTTCTGTTTTTCGTTAAATTAAATTATATAAATGTTAAACTTAAGTCAGGCGTGAATGGCTATATAGATTTGTAAAGTTTTATTAGGGGAGGGTAATCTTAGGTTATTCGTTTCGTAGTCGAATTAGGTCAATGGATTGGATATATTGGTCTAATTAGTAGATGTAGTATGAGATTTGCTATGGGCAGAATCACTTTATACACCACACACTCTCATTTTGCCCATGAAAGGAATTATAAGATGGAGTCCGCAGTTCCTTCCTATGGAGTTTTTTTTTATTGCTCTTATCGTCAGATAGATGTAGTATTCCTATCTGATGAGAGGCAATTTCTTCTCTTAACCTAATAGTGCTGTTGTATTCAGGTTACATTGAATACATCGATATATCAGATGGATTGACAGTTTAACTGCAAACTTTTGGCCTAAGGTTAAATTAGGGATAAAATATTTTCTTTTCAAATGCAATCTATGTAGTCTATTCATACTCGACACTCTAAATAAAAATGCATTAAATTTAAGTTGGGTATGGATGCTTGCATGGGTTCGTTATCGGTTAATTGTGTTTTTGGTTTTCATATTTGATCAAAATATATAGACATTCGGTAAATACTTCAGATGTCTTTTAAGTTATTGGTGTCTATGCAGCATCTTATGATGAATGCCAATGGGTTTCTTGTATTTCCTCTGCAATTGACGTTATCAATGACTTTGTATTTTGATCGGTCATGTTTATTTTGAAATGTTTTTAACCATGTAATCTATGTAACCGATCTATACTCAACATTATAAAACAAACTTTCATAAATCCATCTGTGCGAACTTATAAAAATTAAAATGTAAACTTATAATATTATAAAAATTAATATATAAATTTAAATTCTAAAATCAAGTTAAAATCCAAAGTAAAAGTTATTCTAAAATAATGCTAAATTTTATATATATGTGCGTAAATAAATGTTTGTGTGTTAATTACTGGCAGTGGCTTATTTTATTCTTTTTTTAAAAAAGATTCTTAGATAAGAATTTATTATAAAATATAAATCTCTGCTGTTCCACTGAGCTAGTGACAATGGGCTAATGACCGAAATCAAAATATATAAAATAAAAAAAATTTTTTTTTTTTACTTACGTATCTGCCTACTATATAATTTTCTAGGTTCAAATGCCTAGTGGCGCCCTGTAGTGTAGATACGTTAAGTCTCCTCTTCTGGATCGTTATAATATATATATATATAAATAGAAGGATTTGAACTCCAATAAGGGCTTTGAGTATTCCATCATATGTTTTTCAATGAAATGGACAGTTGAATAGTTGGAAAAGTGAAAAAATTGAAGCCTGTCCATTAAAGTTTGAGAAATTGCTATCTTAATATAAACCAAGCACTGTTTGTGTATGTGTGTGGGATATTATAATCTGGACTAACTGATGAGTCTGGTTCTTTTTGCACAAAAGTGGAAGATGAATAAGCTAAAAAATTCTCAGTTCGAATTCCTCTACTTACATATTTAAAACATTCAATATATGCAAGTTACATACTGCCTTAGAAATATATATATAACATTCACACACATCCTGCTTTCAAGAAAATTGATGATTCAGTTAAGAACTGTTAGGCAGCAAAGAAGAAAGAACAATGTGTTTTTTGGTCTGACTGATGCATGTTGATGGGCAATTCATCCACGAATATATTCATCATATAATTAATTACATATTTGTAACAACTGCAAACAATATCAAAGAGACATAAGGCATTTGCCCTACTTTGTTTCTTTAAAGCTTCAAAGAATGTTCTCTTTATAGTTAACACTAAATTTGCTTTTAGCAGTTTTAAAATTAATATTTAGATTAAATAAAATATAATAATTTCTAAACGAATAAAAGTAATTAAGGGTCATTAATGCACTTATAAGTTCAAGTATTTATTAAATAAATGTATACATTATACATAAATAAATATAAAACAATGGTGTGTGTCATTTCAGAAAACTGATCTAACTGAAGATATCTCAATGCTTGAGCAGCAGAACTCTTTTTTTTTAATAGCTGCAATTCTATGCTTAAAATGTAAGATTGAGATATTAAATCTAAATCACATCAATATTAATATATGAAAATATTTAATTGCAAAATTAATCTTTATCGTCGCCACATAAATACCTTTGGCAGTAAGCACGCATTGAGTCATTAAGCAGTGTACCAGAAAACCTTTGTTTGCTTAATAAATATATATTCATAGAATATGGACATGTAAGAAATCAAAAATTCCACTGCAAAAGTTCAGATCCATTTTTTTATTTATGCCTTCTAAATTATAATTGATAGAATTCCTGCTTTATAATAAGTGTCACAATAAGACACCTTAGTATATCATATAAATAAATAAAATATGAAAAATTTTACATAGATTACTGACACAATTATAAGGAACTTGAAGTCGAACTTTCAAGCTCCCTACCCGAACCCAAGCCATCTTTTACAACCATATACATAACTACATACATGTGAGGAAGATAAATGACCTTCAACATACATATTTCATGCTGAAACAGAACTCATCACTTGGTTCAGATCACCATCTCCCCCACACACATACAATCACTACTCAGTTTATATAAAGATAGCAAATCTTTAAACTTTAATGGACAAGCTTCAATCTTCTCCAGTCTCCAATTCTTCAGCCATCCATTTCATTAAAAATCTGAGAATGGAATGCTCAAAACCCTGAAGAGTTGGAGGGTGAAGAATCAAGATTGTCCATTAAAGTTGAAATATTTGCTATCTTAATATAAACTGAGCACTGATTGTATATATGTGTGGGAGATGGTGATCTGGACCAACTGATGAGTGCTGGTTCAGCATGAAATACATATATTGGAGATCATTTATCATTCTCACATGTATGTAGTTACATATATCAGTTGTAAAAGATGGATTGAATGGGTGTACGAATCTTGAAAGTTCGAGTTCAAGCCCGTTATAATTATATTAAGTTTAGTATAGACAATATACATATATTTAAATAGATTACTGATATAAAAATGTTTTATTATTATATGACGCATTAAATGGTGTCTTCAGAATATTATTTGGAAAACTTTTTGAAAGTCTATTAAATTATTTTTAGTGGATAAAGGTGAAACTGTAGTAAAATATTTATAAAAAATAATATTTTATTTCAAATTTAAGGACTTAGTAAATACGAAGTGCAATTAAATGTTTGTTCCTTAGACCCCATGACACATGCCCTATCAATTGCATATTATATGCATATATATTATAACCCATTTCTGATAAAGCATTGACGTTTTTTTTTTTTAATTTTATTTCTGAATAAATTAATTATATAAAAAGGTTTCACTAGAAATCTTTCTTTAAATTAGTCTATTTATATGAATTAGACAAAAAAAATTATTAATCAAATTTTGTATTAAACTCAAAATTATTATTATCTTTTATCCAAATTTATTGTAAATTAAAATATAATTATTGGCAAAAAAAAGAAGACATTTTATTAATTAAAGTCGGAAAGAGGATATTAGGTGCACTACTAAATAATTAGATTATCGGATTGTTTGGTATTAATCACCACCAGAGGTCGCTTTTAATAAAGATCTATTTAAAATATAATTAATGATTGTTAATACATTATTAAATAAAAAATTAAGAAATAACTAACTATTCAGCACATTAAATAATAAAAAAAGATTTTCTAGGAATTCATTAATAAAATATTGTTAACCCTTACTTAGCAACTCTATAATTTCTTACAGAATTATTTTCATTTCTATTTATTTTTGAAGAATTTGTTTCAATCGAAAAATAATGGATAGGCTTCATAAATACGCTTCATATTTTCAAAAAGAAATAAAATCCATCATTAGTTTTACTTTTGTACTATTATTATCTTTATCAATATCTCAAAACTCCAAATCATCATTTTAAAAAGTGTATTCAAGTATTAGTACTTGGTTTTTTCTCTCTCTCTTCATTTTGAAAATCTTCACTAGATAGAAATCTTCTTTTAAATTAAAAAAAAAAGATATAGGTACAAAAATGTGATTCATTAAACAGTTTGCATTCCCAAGAACTAGTTAGAAATTAAATATATTTATTTATGAGTTTTAAATAATTATGGTAGTGTTGACTTATGCCCAATGTGACCACTTGGTGATGATGTTTCTCTGCAAAAGCACAGAAATATGCCATTCATGCAGCCCAACTTACAGTCTATAGAACAGTTCTGTTCATATTAGCCATTAGCAGGTCTGGATGGTATTGCACACTGTGATTTGCATCACTATGGAAATAGCACACACTTCATAGATCACTACTGTGGGATGTGAGGATGTATGGAATTCAACTGGACATAAGAGTTTTTATGTGCATTTAAAGTAATGATCTTGCACCTTCACTGACATACTATTACATACTAATAATTGTAAGACCATCACCACATTTTCCTACACATTTAAGTGTCACATGACCTTCAAAATGACTAACCATTTTATTATATATACATAATGAAAATTGGAATCTACCTAATATACATTAAAACTGGAATCTATCAAGTGTCAGAAACTGTAATATCTTCAAACATTTTCACTTTTAGAAAAAAATGTTATTCCCAATATATGTATTTTGTTTATAAGTTTAATTGAAATAATATATTTATAAAAATCAATTTTTATTATTCAGACTTAACGTTGCCAAATACATGGCAATGCTTGATAAACAATATTTAATTAGTCAGGAACATTTGAAATCTTATTAATTTGCTACATGAAAAAATTGCCAAGTACATCACAACTCCTCTGACATATATTCATATTTTATTCTCAAAATATGTATTCAAGTAAGTGCATTACATGTCATCAGAAAGAAAAGTTCATAGTTCATGTTTTAGTATGGTTTCAAATACAAGGCTTGATGTTATTGATTCAGGAGCATCCCTTGTAGTGATGATCAATAGGTTCAAAAATTGAGTAGTCGTTAGGAGTTATCCTTGAGTTTTCACTTTCCTGGAAATATACAAATACTGCATTGAGTATTTGATTAGATGTTGAATAGGTCCCAAGTGTCTTTGTATCTGTTAGATTGGGCTAAACTTTCATCTCTTTTTCATCTTTGAAAGCAAGTTCAGAAAAAAATGTTCTCATGTGTTGAGGAAAATTATAAGTCTTATAGAATCTGAGGAACCATAGGGTAAATGTGATGAACAAAGAAAGCCTTATTATTGTGAATTGTTTAGATTGTATGCTTTTTTAAGTGAAATGATTGTATAGTAATCTATTTTTGAGTTATCAAATATGATTTTTTTGAGACATTTAACCCCTGACATGACCAGATTGTGAATTTCATGAAGTTCATTTGCAGAAATAATTTGTACCTTATATATATATATATATAAAATACATATTTTGCGGGTTCATCCGTGTTAAAAACTTTTAATATCAATATACTGACGTTTCGACTTGGTCACACATTGGCTTAATCGCTAATACTATTACATAAATAAACATTCGCGCTATATAAAATAATATCTCATTATATATGTTTAATTTCAACTAAAGAATGACGGTTCGTAAATTGTAAAGATTTCGCAAAGTGTCATTCGTTCAAACTTAATAAATGTAATTTAAAGTGATCGTGTAACATCTCACACTCTTATTTCCACACACTTAAGATTTGCCCATACATAAACATTTGGGTCTGAAAGAATGGGTGGATTCATTCCATTCTTTCTAAAATACTATATCTCATGTCTGGAAAATTGAGTATTCATTTATATAATCTCTTTAAAGCGCATGTGCATTGGCTTAATCGCTAATACTATTAAATAATAATAATAATAATAATAATAATAATAGCAATAGTAATAATTCTATTCTTTGACTGTCAATGGTTTGACAACATATGGATAGCAATCCCTAGACTATTTAATAACACTCATGTCAACATGCACTATTTATTTAAAACATTCAGTAAGAGTATATATGCACAAATTCAGGCAAGCACTTTTATTCTATATGCACTATGGTGCACTAGATGTACATTCATGTACAATAATAACCCTAGAAGACACCCAAACACCTTTTCAATAAAATTGGAAAGTATTAGAGAAAGGGACAAAAGAAATCACATCAGAAAAAGTCTTTCAAGACACTTGGTCTTTAATGAATAAAAATCTTAGATCCTAGCCTAAAGTAATGACGTCCCATTTTTGCCACCCTAGTAACTATAACTGATTGTCCATTTAATTTCTCATGTATATATATCTTTTTTTAGTAATTTTTTTAATGCTCATTCATATTCTTTGTATATCTCTCATGAACATGTTATTATTCCATTGTTACTATACTAAATGTATCAAATTCCTGTATCATACTATATGTAATAAGCTATGTAACCCTTGATTGCTTAATAATGTTCTTTGAAAAGTAATAGTAGTAGTAATAATAATAGTAATAATGATGATGATGATGATGATGATGATGATGATGATGATGATGATAATAATAATAATAATAATAATAATAATAATAATAATAATAATAATAATAATAATAATAATAATAATAATAATAATAATAATAATAATAATAATAATAATAATAATAATAATAATAATAATAATAATAATAATAATAATATCCTCTCTAAAGAAGAAAAGGGTGAATTATGTTTGGAAAACTTTTTATGAAACTTTAATAATATTAATGTTAAATTTTTTATTCACTAATACTTTAGGATTGAGTCTCCAATTATTTTCGTTGTTAGATAAGAAATGAATGAAGAACATTTTTTTGGTAAAATAATTTTGTTAAAAATTGAGAAACTCTCGTCATTGATGGTTGAGTGGTCAGCACAGTTGCCTTACAAGCAGTTGTCCCGGGTTAGTGGGTCTGCTTCCCGGCCGATGCTATGACATGAAAAAAAATTGAGAAACTCTAATAATTTCCCCATCAAATCACTGATATCTCAAATAACACCCTCATTCCTTCTGTTTTTTATAAATATTTTTACATGTCATCAATTCAATTCTTTATTTATTTAATGTGCATATCAACAGCATTTAGCCAATTATGGATTGCACAGTAGGGTAATTATTATATACAAATCTAAATAAGCATTAAAAAACAAACAAAGTAATAATAAAATAGAAAAACAATAAAATACACAAATAAGTAAAAAGGTAATATTTCAAATGAAATTAAGGATAATATTTTTTTATGATGATTTTAGTGAATTATTTAAAATCTAAATTAAAAATATCCTTATTAGCAAAAGATTTGTTATAAGTTCTAGGTAAATGAAATAAAGAGGAAAAGGTTAATATATCACGTTTACAAATTTTAAGTTCAAAAATATAGTGATTATGAGTGATATAATTCTGTTTTTTGATACTTAATCTAAAAAGCAAATTAGATACAGAAATATTCTGGGAAATAAATTTATGAAGAAATTTAAGATCTCTTGTTTTTTGTCTCCGTATTAAGTCAACATAGTGTTCATTATTTAAACTATTTAATTTTAAAAATTTGTCAAAAACAGATTGAATTTTTATGATATCTGCTTGTTATGAGGATTCCATATAATTAAACCATGCTCCAAGATTGGAAGTACTAAAGATATAAAAAGTTTAATGTTTGTAAATTTATTAAATGCTTTTCCATATCTGTAAATAACTTCTACAATTTTAAGAGATTTATTCACCATAAAATTAATGTGAGTATGAAAAGACCCATTATTGGAAAATATTATTCCTAAATCTCTTTGATGATCATTTGTTATGATTTTAGAGTCACCAATATGGAAAACCTTAAGATTTCAGATTTTCTCAAGTAAGAGACAATGGAGCACTTCTTCATATTTATATTTATATACTTATATTCACACCAATTCAAGAAATTATCTATATCATGTTGAAGTAAAAAACAGTCATTAATAGAATAAATATGCCTAAAAATTTTGCAATCATCTGCATACCATAGAAGATATCAAAATTTAATGTAATTTTTTTAAGTCATCAATGTATACGTTAAATAATAATGGTGCAAGAATACTGCCTTGAGACACCCCATTGAAGCAATAATATGGTAATGACAATTTATTGTTAAACTTCACACAAGAAATTCTATTTTTAAGAAAAGAGTCAAACCAATTAATTAATAATTTGGAAAAACCTAATCTACAAAGCTTTTGAAGAAGAATTTTATGATTAATTCTATCAAAAGTCTTGGACATATCAAAATAAATAACATCCAATATAGATTGAATCTCAATTGAATTTGAAATGTGATCAAAAATAGTTAGCAAATTTGTTTCAAAGGACCTATTAGGCAAAAAGCCATGCTGCTATGGTGCCAAAACCTTATTGACATCCAAGATAATTTTATTATATAAACATCTTTTAATATTCGAGCAACAGTGTGTAGAACTGAAATAGGCCTATACTCACTTACCAAATCTGTAGATCCTTTATTAAAAATAGGTACAACTTTAGCAATTTTAAGGGATGTAAGACAAGTACCATTTGCTAAAAGAGCAATTAAAAATAAGCAAAAGAGGAGAAGCAATATATTCAGCACATCCTTTATAAATGAAAGCTGGAATATTGTCAAGGCCCACACTAGAATGCAATTTAAACTGCTTAATAGCAAAAATAATATCAGATTCAATAATTGAATTAAATGCTATCACTTCTTCAATTAGATCATTATTTTCAGTTAAATTAGTAAAAGATTTCAAAAAATTAACTTTACAATAGATTTTCTTTGTTTTAAAAAAACTATATCACCATTTGTAATATAAATTTGACTGGGTTTTAGAAAAAAAAAAGTCTAACATTTTGAAACCTTTTAACTTGGTGAACTAATTACTATTATCAAATCTTACACAACACAAAAAAATAAATTATCATTACTTTTATGAACAACTAAAAAAATAGAGTGTCCACATATAAAAAAATAATATCTCTAACCATGGCTTTAATATTTCATGGAGTCCTTTCCAGTTTTCTTTTCAATTGAGCTTCTTCTTGAAGGCTTTTTAGACATGTGCCTAGTTAAGGTATCCTTTTCCTGGTCTATAGCAATTCTAGGTAAGCAAAAAATAGCAAATTTTGTCCATTGTGTTTTCTTGATTTTCCAGGTGAGACTGACATTCTACTCATGCTCTTGGTTGAAGCAAGATTGCAGACTACTTTAGGGGGTACCTTTTCTACATTTTTATTCCAGTGAAGGTAGGTTACATGGAGGAAGAAGATGCCTAGGTTTTAGCTGAATCTAGTACATAGTTTTCATTGTACAAAACACTTTAGTGCTAAATTCATAGTATGCTGAAAGCTTGATTTAAAAAAATTCTGGTATTTTATTCAATAGCTTGGTAATGATTTCTCCTTTCTTCTTTAGCACCTGGATTAAAACTTCACTACTTTCTCTGCAACAGATAAATTAGAAATTATTTCTTCTCCTACTGTCTTTTTCAGAAGCAGGAGTAAAACTTGACTGCTATCTCTTTAACAGTTAAGTTAGGAGTTACTTTCTCCAGAAACTTGGGTATCATCATTTATTCACACCACCACATTTTTTTCTTCTAGAACAAGCTTGCCTACAAATAAATTACAATCTGATTTTTGCAACATAATTTTCATGACAATCGATTAGATAAAATGTTATAAATACAATTGTTCAGCCAATTCCTTTCTTAATCATAAATATTAAAAACAAGTCAAGAACTTAAATTAATATTATAAAATTCTTGACATTCGTTTATAATTAAAAAACAAATTTTCTTCTAAAAACAAAAAAACAAGATAACCAGTTAATAATATTGATTTGATTTTACATTTTTATTAAAAAGAGATAAAGGAAAAAACAACTCTGATTAATTAAAAATAAAATTTATAGATATTTAAATCTTATTTTGTTTTGTTTTTTTTCTCTTTTTTTATTTTAAAAAATACAGTTAAATATATTTAATGTTTGAAAATTCTCATACTATCATATTGGGACTTAAAATATTTAGTTAAATAAAGACCAATTAAAAATATGTCAAAGAAAATTAAATATTATTTCCCCCCATTAATTAAATAATGCTTTAATTAAACCTAAGGAATATATTACCAACTATTTAATTCTTATTATTTTTTTCATTTTTTTTTCATGTAGACAACTGGTTACAATACATTAAAAGTATATATATATATATATATATATGACTTATATACATCTAATGACTTATATACACTATATTTGTGATAATGAGTTAAATTAAAATTATATGAATTAAATGAAGTTCATTTACAATATGTACACATGTATTATTACAATTATGTACACATACCAAATATGATATATACATAAGAGGTATATATTTTAATTTATAGCAGAAATAACTAATGATATATAAATATATATATAAGTGTCCAGTCAATTTAAAGTACAATTTAGTTTTATATTATCATTTTTTGTGTCAATACTAAAAACAAAAATAATAGAGATAATTTTTTTTATATTAAATACTTTTATTGACTGTGAACTAAAAATAAATAAAATAATTGTTTCTTCAACCATAATTGGAGTTATTAGATTTAACTTGAAATAAAAGCATAGGAGTCCAGATTTATCTCTATTATTTTGCTTTGGTGTTTCTTTTTATTGTCTATTTAATGTTTTCATAATGATGATTGATAGGTAACCATTCTTCATAAAATTGTGTTCTATGTTGATCTTTTTTCCAAGTCATTGATTTTTGAACAAACTTTTTGGTTCTTTTCTGTAGTGATATTATAATTTCACTTTTTGTATTTTTATCATAAATGAATGCATTTTCCAAGTGCTTTCTGACAGCAATTTTTTTCTGTAAACAATAATTTTAGTTTTGCCATAAAAGCATCTAAAAATACCAATTTTTACTTCTGTTTTAATTTTATTATGAATATAACTGAAGGATATATATTGTTGATATATATACCCTGAATATTCTGTTTCAAAATTTTTTATGTAAATATTGCTTTTTAGAATGATGATAATGAATTTGTAACTATGTTTTGATTGTCTTGGAAAAATTTTCATTGTAATGAAAGTATGTTGTTGTTATGCAGGTTAAGAATTCTATTACATTATTAATAGAAAGAGTTAATTTGGTTTAAAGGCTATCCATCTTTATTTAACAGTAAGCAATACTTTGTTGTGGTAACATTTGTGAATAAATTTTCCACATCAAAACTTGCTAATATATCAGAATTCTCAACAAAGGACTGGAACTTATATGCCATAGATCTAAGAATCTTGAGAAGAATTCTTAACATTTTAACATGCACATTTTTTAAAACTAATGATAAGTTTTAATGGAATATTGTTTTTATTGATTTTAGATATATCTCACAGAGATAAAATATTGTTAAAATATGTTAATTTATTTTTTCAGAATTGATTAAATATATTTGTGTTTTCTAAGCAATATGGTAGTTGTGGGGGAGGTGCTTGGTGGCTGCTAAAGGTACTGTTTCTGTGTCAGCACACACCATGCATATGCACAAGAACCTTTCACCAGCTAGCTGGCAGCAAAGCTTTGCATCTGTAGCTATCATAGAAATTCATATTTTATCACAAACAACAGCATCTATTACAACTATAGCATTGCTTCTTTCAGCTGGAAAAATATTGAGTATTGGGGTAAGTTTGATGCTTTTCCAGAACAAATTTTGAGTAGTTTCTTCAGCTGCTGCCACTGTATTTAATTATGAAATTTTAAATGGTACAAATTTAAGAAGCAATTTTTTTTACTGATTGAAAAATTCTCATAAAGTCTTTTTCAATAAGTTTATTATTATTAAATATTTAAGATACTAATGGAATGTAAAATTTGACCCTTGCAAAACTTGGAACAGTTATTCTTTTTCTTTAGAGAGCCTCACTTGCTCCTTAAATGATTTTATTAGATCTTTAGAAAATGAACTGCATATTTTAGATGCAAGTATTTAGAGACAATTCTTTCAGATTTACATGAGTGTACAAATGAATTTAGATTATACTTTGATCAGTTTTAGCTGTATTATCAAAATTTATTTTAAAAATATAAAAAGAACAATTAAAAAGAAAAAAGGCAAATATTTTTTAAAGCAGCATACTATCTATAATTGGAAAACCGAAGAGAGAAAAGGTTAAAAAGAAGAAAATTCTAAAGAAGCTCTCATATGACAATGTTAAATAATTTCTTGGGTCAATCTATTGGGTATTCCTTAATGTTTGGAAACTATTTATTAACCATGTCCATTAAAGTATGAAAATTGGCTATCTTAATATAAAGCTGAGCACTGATTGTATATATATGGAGATAGTAATCTGGACCAACTGATGATTGCTGGTTTGGCATGACATATGTATATTTGTGATTATTTATCTTTTCAACATGTGTATGATCAGGTGGGTCAGCAATATGAGATAGCATGGAGAATTGAGGGTCATGTGAAAGTCCGAGTTTGAATCCCTTATATACCATTGTCTTTAAATAAAAAATGAAAAAAATCAGGACGATCTTCATAAATAATATATAAAGTTTCTACTAACTAATATAGTTAGAGCATTATCTTAAGTTTAGCATTTGTGAATCTAAAGATTGATGATTCAATTCCTATGCTAAAGAAGTGATGAGAATAATACCACTAGAAACATTGTACTTTATCCTAACTTGTGTTATTATTATTATTATTTTAAGTGTCATAGCATCGGCCGGGACGTGAACCCACAACCCGGGCAACTGCCTGCAAGTGCAAGGCAGTCGTGCTGACCTCTCGACCACCAATGCAAGACAACTTGTGTTATTATTAATATTTGAATATATTTAGAAATATATAAAGTTTAATTAAAAAAAAAAAAATTCGACCGTTCAATTAGATAATGGAAATAGCCCCACTACAATCACAAACCTTCAGACAATCCTTACACAAATACAACTTAGAACGGACGTTTTTTATCAACGCTTATCTAGAACAATCACTTTTAAGAAAAGCAGAAATGGCTATTATATTACTACAGATAAACTTACTAACAGAAGCTGTTGAGATTTTTAAAAAAATCAAATAGTGTTAATGAAAAATACGAATTGAGTAAATTAAATAGTATAGGGAGGAAAATATTAGAAGAAGAAAATTCATGGTCTCCAAGCAATAAAAATTATACTTAAAAAAATAAATAAATAGACATTTAAAATGTTATATCCATTCTTAAGTGAGTGCAGTATCTGAAGAATGTGTTGTTATCATGCTGAAATACCAAATATTTATTGTTATTTTCTTAAGTCTGTGTACACAGATAAAGACTTTCTGTTATTTTTAAAATATACACTGTAGAAATAAACAAACCAATGTCTTTTTCAAAAAGATTTAAATGCAAATGCTACTATCATTTACCAATCGACCATATATGTGTATAGTATAGGGGATTTGAACACAGATTTTCAAGCTCCCTTCAGCCATCTACTCTATCTCATACAACCGATACACATGATCACCCACATGTGAAAATAATAAATGATCTCCATTATACATATTTCATGCTGAATCAGCACTCATCAGTTAGTACAGATCATCATCTCCTCCCCCCCCACATATATATATAATCAGTGCTCAGCTATATTAAGATAGCAAATCTTCGCACTTTAATAGACAGGCTTCAATCTATTCCATCCTCAAACTCTTCAGCCATCCATACCATTAAAAATCTGATACTGAATTACCCAAATTCCCTGTTAATTCCAATATTATTGTCATGCCTATGTTGACTTTAAGTCACTCTGACCCTTCATGTATAAGACCTTGTCCATTTAAATACACAGAAGAGAGATAGGCAGGATAAGGCTGAATTTGTAATATTTTAAATACAGGTATATTTTACATACCTGAAGTCTAGATAGGGGATTTATATATATATGTGTGTGTGTATGTATGAAAAATATACAAGATTACTCATTAACAATAATTGCATTTATCTGTTGATGGTGAATAAATAAAATATTTAATAAACATGCCTAATAATATATTTTAAGCATATAAAAACAACATAGGTAAAGTTGAATTATATTAGATTTTCTTTTAATTTCTGTTTTCTGTGCAGTTTTATATTTTCTTTTTACTTAAAAAAAACAAAGTCATTTGTGTTTTCTTTTGTTTTAAAATGAAATACAATAATATATTTATAAGAATCAGAATTCTAAGGTTAATTGAAAAATAAGAGTAAATATTAGGTTGATTCCTTTTAAGTTAAGTACTGATATTTTAGAACACTCATTTTGTAAGTAGGAATTTTTTTTGTGCCTAAAATTAATTATCAGCTAATAAAACTAATTATTAGATTATCTTAAGTAAGCTATGTATTTAAAATTTTTTAAATTAGCTCTATGTGTGTAGAATGTCAGATTTATATTTCTTAATAGAAAACGTCTTGTTTTTGTTTGTGCTTTTGTCATTTTAAAACAAGTACTGTATAAACAATATTAACTGAAAGGAGACCCTTTGATTCCTCTTGGAGGCCTTAAAGGAACTGAGCAGGGAAAATTCCTTAATGTCCACTCCATACGTTCTTGCCATTGCAGCGGTTATTACTATGTTATTCATATAGTATACAAACATGGATGGGCTGCTCACCAACATACATTAGCCAGCATGGTGAATTTATTGGCTTTTTATCTCTTGAGTTTAAGAATATTCTTTTCCAATATATACAATCATGACAGACAAAAATAAATCATGGCCCTTATTCCCAGGAGGCTGTAAAGTCACCAACCAAGGCAGCGGTTAGTGGCCGAAGGCGGATGGTGCTAAGAATCTCCTGATTACGGTCTCAGGCTGCCATTTGATGACAACTTTTTATTTGGGTACTTACAACTGCAGATCATTTTCAAGTGAAGAAAAATTGCAAGAGTTAGAAGGAGAACTGTCTTATATTAAATGGGGCATTATTGGACTTTGTGAAGTTAGAAGAAAAGATGAAGAAACAATTGATTTAAAAAGTGGACATATACTCTACTATAAAGGCACAAATATTGAAATTACAAGTCGAGTAGGATTCCTTATAAATAAAAAATGGAAGAATGACATTGTGGAGATTGATGGTGTATCGAACAGAGTGGCAAGATTAGTTTTACAACTTAATAGCAGATACCAAATGCAGATAATTCAGGTTTATGCCCCAACAAGTTCTCATAGTGATGAAGTTATAGAAGATTTTTATATGGATATACAAAAGGCTTTTGATCAGAGTAAACAACATTTTAAAATTGTTATGGGAGACTTTAATGATAGAATTGGTAAACAAATGAAAGATGAAAGTGTTGTAGGTAATTTTGGTTATGGTAATAGAAATGAGAGAGGACATAAACTTGTGAAGTTTGCAGAAAAAGAAAAACTTAATATTATGAATTCTTTTTTTGAGAAAAATGTTAAAAGGAAATGGACATGGAAGCATCCAAATGAAGATACAGCAGAATTGGATTGTATTTTGATTAACAGAAAATACATATTTCAAGATTGTAATGTTCTTAATAAATTTAACACAGGAAGTGATCATCGATTAGTAAGATGTAAGATACATGTTAATGCAAAACTAGAGAGACAAAAATTATTAAGGAAAACAATATTTACAGTTGATATTCCTAATCTTCAGAAACATTCTAATGAATTTAAATTAGAACTTACAAATCGGTTTCAAGTATTAGTAGATTTTGAACATGATTCAGATTTGAATGATATTAACAGGAAAATAACTGATACACTTTTAAAAACTGCAACAAATATAGCTGGTAGAAAAAAGCAGCAATTGACCAATAAAATGTCAACTGAGACTAGAGAATTTATAAAGAAAAGAAGGAATATGAGTATATACAACAATAATGCATTAAAAAAGATTGAATATCTCGAATTTTGTAAAATGGTGTGGAAAAGATTTGAAAATGATATAAGAAAGTATAATTGTGAACTAGCAAGGAAAGCTGTAGATGAGAATAAAAGTCTAAAGAGTGAAAGTAAATGGAGATTATTTAAGTCATTTAGATTTTGCAGATAATGTAGTTGTTTTTGCAAATAATGCTTCAGAGCTGCAGGAAATGTTGCAGGAGTTATCAGATGAAAGTAGGAAAGTAGGACTAAAGATAAATGTTAAAAAGACTAAAGTAATGTTTAATCAATTTTCTCAAAATATGAAAATAAAGATTGATTATGATGAGTTAGAAGAAGTTAACAGTTACAAATACCTTGGTCAGATTATTAATACAGATGGAAACATAATGGATGAAATTAGTCATAGAATTAAACTTGGTTGGTGTGCTTTTGGTAGAAATAACTTGATACTAAAAGGAAATATGCTGATGTGTTTGAAAAGGAAGGTTTTTAATAAATGTGTTTTGCCAGTTCTTACTTATGGATCTGAGACTTGGACACTTAATAGAAGAGCAATACAGAGACTTCAGACCACTCAAAGAAGTATGGAGAGATGCATGTTGGGAGTAACAAGAAGAGATCGAAAATGCAATGTATGGGTAAGAGAACAAACAGGTGTTATTGACCTCATTGAAAAAATTAAAAGACTGAAGTGGAGTTGGGCTGGACATATTGCTAGAAGAGATGATAATAGATGGACAATTGAAATTTTAAACTGGATTCCAAGAGATTGTAAAAGACCCAGAAAGAGACCACATGTGAAATAGATGGATGAAATAAGAAAGTGTGCAGGGGTGATGTGGAGAAGAGAAGCTAAAGAGTGGAGAAGATGATTGAACTTGGAGAGACCTTCATCCTGCAGTGGATTGATAATGGTTGATGATGATGGTGTATAAACTCTATAAAAGACCTTTGTCATTCAATTTTTAAAAATTAGTAAAGTACTCTGCTCTAATGCTTTGTAATCACATTGATCACATTATTATTATTTTTTCTTTTGAATGCTTCATTTCATGATGAATCAGTGATGAAACTATACGTTTTATATTCACACAAATTACAAAAAAAAAAGTTTTCCCATATGTATGTATCATTTTTTGAAAAAATAGATTTCTTTTAACATTTGATTTATAATCACAGTGATCACAGAAAAATGGTTTTTCCTTAAGATGTGTCAACTGAAGGCTAATTAAATAGCTTTTGTAGATTGCTTTAAAATCACAATCATTACAGTGACAAGGTGCCTCCCCTGCAAGTTGTTTATGATGCCTAATAAAAGCACCTTTGTGAATAGTTTTATGACTACATAAATAGCAATAAAATGTTTCTCTTCTGATGGCATTAACTGCTTGTAAGGATTCCCGACGTTTGTTTTACAGTCACTTTCATGAGAGAATCTGATTCATCATCCAATGATTTTGCAGAAATTTGATTTGTTTTTTGCTATGGAAAATGAGCTGTGAAGAAGATTACATTTAATAAGAGTTCATTGGTGTTTGTTATGTTTTTTTTTCACTTGTTGGAGTACGGGTTCATGTGTCAGTTTGGCATGGCTTGTTGGAATTTAAAATAAAGTTGTAGTAAAAATGTTTAGCAATCATCACCAAATGAGTGAGTTTATGTGAAAAACTTTGCATATAATGGCAGACAAGGTTACTTCTATTCATATTGTTTAAATATATAAGCTGAAAAAACCTCTTTTGAACATTGCTTTATTACCTCTTCATGATTGTTGCTTACAATCCATCAAGGAATCAACAGTAAACAAAGTTTTATTATCAATTGAAAACAAACATTCAAACGTATGATCTCTATTTTAAACTGAAAGCTTAAGACTATTTCTGCCTCAAGAAATTAATTAACAAAAACTTGCTAATAGTTGTTCTGAATTCTGAAGTATTGTGGGTTTAATTACTGCTAACAGAAATGTTTTAAAAAAGGAACTTTTATAAGATGAATATCCCTTTATTCAAGTACACCTTTATCCCAATTAGCAAAAACAATTGCTTTCTTAATAAATGCATTGTAAATGAAAGATATTGAGTAAAAACTACATAATTATAATGAGGTCTAAAGGGTAAAAAATAATTTATTACTTTAAAATTTGACCTAAAAATAGAACTTAAATTGAAAAAAATCCTTAATTAATTTTACTAAGCACATTAGTAAAGAAAAATTACAAATCTGTGATTTAATATACTGTATAAAAACACTTTAGTAGCTATATTTTTAAAAAAAAAAAAAAAAATTTTTGTCACTGATAGTCTACCATTTTGATTTTATATAGTGGAAAAATATTTCCTGAATCATAATTCTTTAAATTAAAATATTAAAAAAAAACCACAAGGTACATTTTAAAATTTATTTTTGATGTACACTATGTTTTATTACCAAAGTTTTTTATTTTTGTAATATTTAATGAATAAAACATAACTTTTTTGCACTGCTGTTAATTTTTTAAAAAACAACAAATTTATTTATTTTACATAAAAATATAAATTTTTTCTGCTACAAATTATAAATTGTTAAAAACCAACACTTCTGCTGTTATTTAGCAGAGATAATAATATTAATATATATCATTAAAATAATTGCATTTTAACCTCTTTTTTGCTGATTATTTTATTGGCCGAGTGAGGTAAAAGTCTAAATTTTTAATTGGTCAATTCACAAAGTGAAATGTCAAAACACAAATTCAATCATCAAAATATATTCATCTTTTAATATTATATTCACTCTAGTTTCGTTTGTAAAAAGTATATTAATAATTTGTCAGATTATGAAAGTGAACGAAAGTTTTTTCAAAAACAAATTTCTCTTTATAATTATCAAAATATTTGTGAGCAGCAATTGTAAAATGAAAATTTTTCTCCAATGAAAATGTTTTATGATGTCAGCGATTTTCTTTGCTAATTTTACACTGGAAAAAAAAGGAAATAATTTTGTTAAAGTCTTAACTATTTTTCTAAAATAATTTTATTTTTAGCATATTTTATCAAAATAATTTGTAATTTGTCAAAAAATACATTTAAAATGGTCTAAAACATTCGTTTATCATTTTTGAAATGAAACAAAAACAAATCGTAACTTTTGAGTTATTGACATTTTATTTTCTTTGTGTCAAAATGTAACAGCCAATAAGATTCAAGAAAAGCACACCTATTATTTTTGTTAAAGTTTCGAGACCATTTTATTGATTTTTTACTTGTAAAATAATTCAAGAGAGAGCAGCATCTTACGGAACTTTTTCTAATTTTTCAATTGATGGTAAAATCTTAACCGTATCATTAAAAGTGACGGAATTTGAACGGTCGGAAGTGGCATCAAATCATCATGTTTTTAACCGTGACTAGCAACCATTGCATTAATGGTATATATTAATAATATTATCTCTATTAAATAACAATACAAGTGTTGGTTTTTATCAATTTATTTTACATAAATGCAATAAAATCAAATTTAAAAGAATAAAGTTTATTGCTGAAGTTTTAGTAATATAAATAAATAAATAAATAAATCTTTTTTTTTTCTGATACTGTAAAGACATTTCTTTTATATTTACAATAAAAGTTGCCATTACAATTTTTAACTTATGTTTAGTAGCCTTTAATTATATAAAGTTGATTAATATATGCATAATACACAAAATCATTTTTTTCCTTTTTTTACTCAAAATAATTTACAATTGTGATGAAAGTACTAACTGTTTTGCAACAACACTGGATGAAAATCTGATAAAATACATTAAATTTGTATTTTAATTTTACAATCAAAATAATATTGTATAATATATAATAAATAATCTTTATACTGTACTATATATTTTAGTATTATCATTGAATTTTATTTTTGATGGATGTAACTTTAATAAAGTTACTATACTATGACCTTACCAATTTTACAAAATGGCCACCATGATGAAAAAATAGTAGTTGTTTTAAAGAAAAGTTTCAATTTTAATGGATAATCAATCATAAATTTAAATAGTGAGTACAAATTGTTGATAATAACTATTATGAATCCTCACATAAAGATCCATCATTAACCAGGGCAAAAACATATTTTTATTTAATGAAATTATAGTAATTTCATGCATTAATGTGATTGAAAATTTCAAACTTGCTTATTATTTAAAATCTTAAATGCATTTTTGAAGCAGAGCACATTTTTCAAAATTAAACATTAAGAAAGTAATAATACATTAGTCTGTTACTTTAGGAAATAATGTTAATTTACTTGCACACACACACACATATATATATATATATATATATATATATATATATATATATATATATATATATGTGTGTGTGTGTGTGTGTGGTGTGTTACGTGGTTTTTCAGGTGTTCTTGAATGATGTTTAGAGTTCATTTTATTTGGTACAAGATTGTAGATGTCTTATGGTAGCATTTTTGTTTGATGATTATAGGTGTTGTGTTTGCAATTTCAGTGTGGTTTCAGTGTTTGAGGCTAAAGTGTGGAGCTGAGGTGCTTGAAATTAATAGTATCCAGTCATATGAAGTCATATTAAGATGAGTTGCATAGTAGTTGTTGGCCTAGTGGACCATCTTTTATGGAGACACTTGTTAGTGATTTGGTTTGGCAGGAGGGTGGTAGATGATGAGAGGCTGAATTTCTCTGCTACAAATGACCAGATGGCCATGAAGATATCATAATGTGCAATTTTATTATCTCTGGCTTTTATTTGTGCCAGTTTGTTACTCAATGTTAATTAATGGTATTGTTGCCAAAGGTGAAGGTGCAACATTTACACCAATATGCATAGAGCTTGAATGTGGCTGCATGGATTAATGAGTCAGCATCTATATGGTACATGACAATGATGATCTGGAGGATAGTGTTGAGTTGTCTGCAGGCTCTGGTCATGTTATAGTGGGTTTTGTCTAGTGCTGACAAGTGAATAAGTGTTGCTATGTTTCCTCTGCATAGTGGCATTGGAAACAAAAAATTAATCCAGTGTCTCAGAAAGTGTAAGGTGGGCAATTGATTCAGTAAGAAGTCAAATACTTTGTCTCTAGAGACCATTTTTTGAACTTTTAGGTATGGTTGGTTATTTATTCTAAGCACTGGGACATTGATACCATGGTGCAGATTTGGGTGGATCAATGAATTGATTTGCCAGTATGCATACCTATGTGTATCATGAAGAGATTTCTGGGTGGATGTGATCTTCATGTAGTTGATGATGGATGATTGATGGTTATGTATGAGGGGGGCTGTCTGTCAGCATTTTTTAAAGAAGGCATTATAGTGTTGGAAAGTGATTAGGTGTGACCATTATTAGGTTTGTGTCCTTCTTTAGATGAAAGGTGAGAATGGTGTTAAGGCCTAATTTGTTGTGTGTCAGTTTCTGTCTAAAGTGTTTTGCAGACATAGACTCTGTCTTCCTCTACCACAAAAGCTTGATGTAGAAAGAGATTTTGATTGTAAATACTTTGAAAAAAGGAATTCCCAAAGAATAGTAGGTGATTCTGGTGATGATTAGGTGGTAAATAGTTAACTCTTAGAATATACTGAAATGAGTAATGTTTTGACAGTGAGACAGTGATTCTTTCTGTTTCTTTTTTGAGTCTGTTCTGGATTTTGCACCTCATTGCATTTGCACTCATATGAAAGAGAAACCTAGAAAGGCAAATGGTTTACTGTCATATATATCTGTGCATGTTTTGCTGTTGTAAAAGGACCAAGCAAGGGTCTTACTTAGAATGACATTGAGTTTGTGGGTAGGTGCAAAACCTCGTAGGATTCTATGTAAAACTAGTAGTTATCTTTTGGAGGAAAGGAAGACAGCTATATCATCTGTATCGGTGATGTAGTTTACATACCGAAATGCATTTATTATTTGAATGGTTATGAATGTTTGCTGGATAGAATTGTTGATGTGGAAAGTGAATATTAGGGAATTGATGGAGAAACCTTGGGGAGATGGATTGTGTGGGAATAAAGGGTATGGAGTTTTTGCTGCTGAGGGTGATATGATTTTACAACTCAGCAGAAAGTTAGTTAAAATGTAGAGAAGAGCATATTGATTAGTAACTTGTCTGCCACTAAGAGAGAGGTTGCCTCGATGCATATTTTGGCCTCACTGAGATTAATACTGCCTTGAATGTGAGTGCTACTTCTGCTGTTGATAAATTCTTCCTTGCAAACTGATAAGATGAAATCAGAGGGAGAAGAAGTGGTTTAATCTCATCTTTAATAACTTTTTCAATAAGTTTGATGGCAAGTGCACCCATAAAGATAAACCAGAGGTTGAAGAGGGTGATTATTTATATATAGAGAGAGCAAGAGAAATTGAAAGAAAATTCAGAATCTATCTTTTGAACATGTACTATTTTTTTTTACATCTACTGTCTGATTTTTAGTCCCATAATCAGCACAATATGTTTTTTCATTTCATCAATTTTTAAATCTTTTTTTTTTTAAAAATCTGTCATTGTGAAATAATAATCATGATGCTATATTTTTCCATATAGATATTTTTTTAACAAAAGAAATGCTTTATAATACTATTGCTGTGTGTATATATATATCATCAACCATTTTGCTGTATATATATATGAAAAACAAAAAACAAAAGTTAAAAACTTGCATACGCTTGTATTTATGACAATAGATGGCGTTATACCAAAAACACCTTCAAGCATTTGTTTACATAAACGTCAGAGCGAGTATTTCACTATCTCTAATTTAATTTCCACCTTCATATCATGATTTCAAGCTATTTGTTATCATCAGTGAAGGACAGGATTAAGAAACTAGATCTAAAACACAAACTCTGAGCGTTTAAGAAACAGTTTCTATTCAGCTTGCAAGCGTGAATCTTTTAGACACGTAATGTCTTCAAACTCAGCATAGCATGCCAGATAGCTACATGGGTCTGATATCAGTTCAGCATCACCACATAGTAGAAGTCTCTGCAATATATATCATTGCAAGAAAGACCTCAAAGGTACATTTATGAAAAACAAAAAACACAAGTTAAAAACTTGCATACGCTTGTATTTATGACAATAGATGGCGTTATACCAAAAACACCTTCAAGCGTTTGTTTACATAACTTGTGTTTTTTGTTTTTCATAAATGTAACTTTGAGGTCTTTCTTGCAATGATATATATTGCAGAGACTTCTACTATGTGGTGATGCTGAACTGATATCAGACCCATGTAGCTATCTGGCATGCTATGCTGAGTTTGAAGACATTACGTGTCTAAAAGATTCACGCTTGCAAACTGAATAGAAACTGTTTCTTAAATGCTCAAAGTTTGTGTTTTAGATCTAGTTTCTTAATCCTGTCCTTCACTGACGATAGCAAATAGCTTGAAATCATGATATGAAGGTGGAAATTAAGTTAGAGATAGTGAAAATACTCGCTCTGACGTTTATGTAAACAAACACTTGAAGGTGTTTTTGGTATAACGCCATCTATTGTCATATATATATCATCAACCATTATAAATCCACTGCAGGATGAAGGTCTCTCCAAGTTCAATCCATTTTTTCTTATCTTTAGCTTCTCTTCTCCACATCACCCCTGCACACTTTCTTATTTCATCTCACATGTGGTCTCTTTCTGGGTCTTTTACAATCTCTTGGAATCCAGTTTACTATTTCAATTGTCCATCTGTTATCATCTCTTCTGACAATATGTCCAGCCCAACTCCACTTCAGTCTTTTAATTTTTTCAATGAAGTCAGTAACACCTGTTTGTTCTCTTACCCATACACTGCGTTTTCGATCCCTTCTTGTTACTCCCAACATGCATCTCTCCATACTTCTTTGAGTGGTCTGAAATCTCTGTATTTCTCTTCTATTAAGTGTCCAAGTCTCAGATCCATAAGTAAGAACTGGAAAAACACATTTATTAAAAACATTCCTTTTCAAACACAATAGGGCATGCACCATCACCTCACATCATAAATATATACTATAACAATATTGGCATCAGCATGAGATTTGAAATTCTATCATCAGATTTTCAATGGTATGGATGGCTGAAGAGTTGAAGGTTGGAGTAGATTGAAGCCTGTCCATTAAAGTGTAAAGATTTGTTATCTTAATATAAACTGAGCATTGATTATATACATATGTGGGGGGGGGAGATGATAATCTGGATCAACTGATGAGGGCTGGTTCAGCATGAAATATATATATTGGTGATTATTTATATTTTCTACATGAGTGTTGTCATGTGCATCGGTAGTAGGAGATAGTGTGGATAGTGGAAGGTTGCTTGAAAGTCTGAGTTCAAATCCCCTATATTTACAATTAAGTTCTAGGTATAAGAATGCCTGTATTTCAATCTTATATATATACTATAGGTTTCTTGATTATTAAAATGCCTAGTTTATGACTTCCTTAATCTTCATTTCACTATTTGATGTCAATATATATTTTTTAATAGTTACAAATGTAAATATTGAAAAGAATAATGATTTAGTATGATTCTATCATCTTAAAAGAAAATAAGTTTTCATTGCAATAGAAATTAAAATGACATTTTACTCTCAGGAGTAAGGTCATAATTCAAATCTATTTCCTAAAATTATCTTTCTTTTACACACACATATTTCAATAGGACACGAATCAATAAATAATACATTGAACTTAGATGTGTATAAATTTGTTTTGTATGTAAATACTTGTAAATGACATTAAAATGAACTTAATTGTAACAATAATTGCTTAGTAAACTTTATGAGGCAATGCCTTGAGCGAATCATATATATAACAACAGGGAACCTTTTATGTCACTAAAAACAAAGGAGACAGCAAGCAGGTTATTAAAAGAAAAAGACCTTGTTTTCAGTCTTTAAAAAAGAGTGTGTTTTTTTTCATACATAAATATTGCTTATTTCTAAAGCTTTTTAACCAATGAAGATTTTAAGCAATAAACATCACATGATCACCATTTCTTATGCTTGCTTATAACTGTTATTAAAACAGGCAAAAATCACTATACATATTGCCACACACATCAAGCTAGAGTAATCAATGGATGCCAGAAAATGTGCATAAAATCCCCATCTAGTTCCTACTCATCCAATATCCCCAGACTTTCTTATTATAAAGAACCAGAAGAGATATACTTACTTAAGAACTTATATGTTGAAGAAAAACTTAATATGAATAACTAAAGAGAAAGTTAACATTTACTTTAAAGGGTAAGTCTACATTTGAATTAAGGGTCAATAACAACAGAAATCCAATTAATACCACCCTATAATTTTTTTAATGGAAATTAGGAGTATATGCATTTAGATTTGAATAATACATACATACGCATTCATCGGAAATAGAATACAAAGCCCATGGATAAAGGTGACAGTATTATTAACCAAGAAAACAAAATAATACTAGTGATTAAAATTGGATATATTTTGTAGTATAGAAAATTAAATTTTAATTTCTCATTCTTTTACTACTATGCCTAGAGAATATATGTAAATATTATATTTATTTTCTTACTCATATTATCAAAATGTTTAATAACCCGGTGCAATGTTTACGCATGTTCCAATACATGAGGATCATATCACATTATAATGGATTGTATGATTTTGCAAATAATATATAATGACAAAAATTTAGATGAATATCTCGAAAGAAATATTTAGTAGCTCTGGATATTATACATATGTTGCTAAGAGACCAAAGTGATAGAACATTGTGTTATGAGAAACAGCTAAATAGGATTAAAACAATAAATACTGGTGAATGAAATTATATTAGTGATTTATTATAAAGGAATTTTAGGTGGTGTTGAGATCATTAACTTTCCACAGATATGTGATAACCCAGAAGACATTGGATTTTAAAATACACATGCTTATTATGGATATTATGTATGTCATCACTTCATCAACTTTTCATTTCCATTTCAAGTTTAATTAGTTGTTTATTTAATGATATATGTAAATGTTTAGTTATGAATAAGTGTTTTAAATCTATATATGACCAAAAGAAAATCAGAATTATTCAAATTGCAATTAATTAATGACTTAATATTTTGAATAACTTAATTAGATTTTATATCATAATAATGTCAAACCTGAATAAGCCCTAAAACTTTGTAAACTTTGCATACTTAATAAAGAAATGTAAATATAGATTTTCTTCTAGTTATTAACTTATGTCTATCATTTAACATCACAATGGGTTTTAACCTTCAGATAATTATCACATATTGAGTTTATTCACTAATGTCTTATAAACATCATTTATGAGTTATTACTACTTGATGTAAATAAATTATTATTATTATTATTATTATTATTATTATTATTATTATTATTATTATTATTATTATTATTATTATTATTATTATTATTATTATTATTATTATTATTATTATTATTATTATTATTATTATTATTATTATTATTATTATTATTATTGTTGTTGTTGTTGTTGTTGTTGTTAGTATTATATTATTATTATTACTACTACTACTACTACTACTACTACTACTACTATTATTATTATTATTATTATTATTATTATTATTATTATTATTACAAACTTAAAAGCTATACATTTTATTTTAGGTAATTAAGGGATATAAATAAATAAGAACTTGTAGATATATAGTTCAAATAGTGTTAGCCTAGATACATTTTAGCTGATTAAAAGTCAGGCTATCATCTTAAATTTTTTTTATCATGTCCATCAGAGCTAGCATTTCTATTAGTTCATGTTCATTTTAGAATTGTAGTGGGAGATTAGGGATTTAAAAAACTAGGTGATCAAAATCTTATCACTAAAGTCATTTAAACCTTTTTAGATCTGGATTTAATTTATACTTATTATAGGTTCTATCTCTTGGCCATAAGGAGCATGCAAATAGCTCTTAACAACCTTTTAGAATATTCCCAAACTCAGACTGGTTTCTGCCACTGGGTTCCTCAGTGAGGTGCTAGGATATTCAAGCAATAGATTTAAAATACCAGACCAAGCTCAACACTTTATCTAATGGATAACTATTAAGTAAAAAATCTGAAAAATTTCAGACATTCATATGTCTTTCAATCCTGCTATCTAACTTAAATAGCCATATGGGACTGAACTAAGTTCAGATACACCATATATTAATAGTTTTAGAAATATAAAATTGCCAAAGCCTTAAAATCAAAAAATATAATTACAAAAAAGTGGTCATATATCACATGACCTAATTTAACCAGCTTGTATTACAAATCTTATATAATGAGCTCACAAATAGCTCTTAACAAACTTGTCAGAATATCCCCAACCTCAGACTGGCTCAGTCCCATATGGTTATTTAAGTTAAATAGCTGGATTGGAAGACATATGAATATCTGAAAATTTCAGATTTTTCTACTTAATAATTATTCATTAGATAAAGTGTTGGGCTTGGCCTGGTATTTTAAATCTAATACTTGAATATCCTAGCACCTCACTGAAGAAGACAGTAACAGAAATTGGTCCGAGGTTGGGGATATTCTAAAAAGCTTGTTAAGAGCTATTTTAAAGCTCATTATATAACATTTGTAATACAAGCTTGTTAAATTAGGTCATGTGATATATGGCTTGATTTCTTTGTAATATATATATTCTAATATTCTCATGGATAAATGATGGGTTCATAGTATTATTTCTGGGAGTTTCCATGTAATAAAATATAATAGCTAAATAGCTGATGTGATGTTTCAGTACAATAACAAGTACTTTCATCAGACCTTCTTCTTTCTCAAATCATAAGAATGAAAATTGTGAATTAAAAAATATTAACAATATTTGGAAAAAGCTATTGGAGGATAAAATATTTTTTAAAACTTCTCAACAAATAGAATTTGAGAATGAGAAGAAAATAGCCAAGGAAAAAATAATTTAAAATCTCACTACATATTTCTTATGATTTGAGAAAAGAGAAGCTCTGGGGAAAGTACTTGTTATTGTATTGAAAGATCAGCTATTTAGCTATTATATTTTTATTACATGGAAGCTCTCATTTATAGTATTATGAATTCATATATATATATATATATATATATATATATATATATATATATATATATATATATATATATATATATATATATATATATATTACATATGCTTAAAGTTTTATAAATTCTAATCACAAATAATAAATTAAAATTAATACAGAATAATTTTCCAAAAATACTTTTATAATTTTGTTGTCAACAAATTCCTTTCAATTTATTTTTACACCTATGATTTTATTTAGGAACATGAAAAAAGATTTATTGTCTAAAAATAGTTAGTTGAAGCTTATTCAGAATCCAAACAAAAACTGACCTATATCAGCAATGCTAATTTAATGATCAGATATTAATTTAGTGAATATTTTCGTATCAAATTAAATTCTATATCTTAAATCAAAACAAATAAGGGATTATAAATAAAATAAAAGCAAAGTTGTTAGAAAATATCTTATAGTAATTAGATGCAAGAATATTAATTACAAATAGTTAAACAAATGATATTAATATTAATTATAGTGATTAGATATAATTAACATTAATTTCAATATTTTAGACAAAATTAATTACTGTGATATTAAATTTGTGCATATATATATGCATGGGCATAGTTTTTATGCAAATAATAGGTGTAGACAGTTTGATTATAAAATATAAATTATTTTTTACATGTATTTTAATAAAAATTTGTTGATAAACAGAGCAAAACTCTCCATACAGTATTGATCATGTGATGCTTAAAAATTTGTTAGTAGTTACAAGAGCTATTTTTTTTTTCATAAATATTTTTTATAATTGCTTGAAAAAAGATGATTTGAGAATTCATAATATTGTAAATAGTGAAACATCTTTCAAATATCCCACTACAAGACAAAGACATTTTCTTCTCTTTTCCAATCAAAAAACAGGGAAGAAAAAAGCAACATTAATCACCAAGTTTACAAACAGGTATGTAATGAAGTTTGAAAATTTTGTGAATCTTATTTTACTCTCTAGTTAAAAATAGACAAATACCTATTTACTGAACAATATTAGAATTCTTCTATCTAGACTGGCTGTGGACTGTATATTTGAAAATAAATAATTCTATTAATTGGAACTTGGACTTTTTCCAAATTTTATTCATCATACATCAAACTCTAGATCATGAAAATAGCTAACATTTTATGTTATGAAGTTTCTTATATGCATATATAATACAAATTTATCACAGTTATATACTATATATAATCAAAACAAACACGTTTTTTAAAAAAGCTTTAATTGAACAGAAACCTAATATAAAATAATTTTAATTATCAAATTTTTCATAGATGCATTGAATATTTATTTCTATTGATTTTTTTTAAAACTTTTTTTAACTTACATAACTAAACAATTTTGTTCTAATTTAAAACTTGATTTCAAAATTAAAACAATTTAATATTCATTTTACATAATTGCTTGATAATTACAATATATTGGAATTTAAAATTTAAAAAAATATGTATATCAATTTTTTTTTAATTATCAGATTTAGATATTAATTCACATAATTAGCAATGTGATTTATTTCATATTAACTGTCTATGAATTTATTCATATATATATATTTATTCATTTAATACTTATGATAAAATAAAATGTGATATATATATATGTGTGTGTACAAAGCAATAAATATATATAAAAAGTGCAATTTATTGGGTTTTTTTATTTTTATAAATAAATGAGTCTGTAATATCTTTCAAAACTAATTTTCAATTGTTTTTCATTTTCTTGCCACTAGGGGGACTATTCATCAAGAGAATCACTTGAGAGATGAAGAAGCAGAACAGATATATAATTGAGAAGGAGTAAGTAAGATAGAAAATGAAAAAAGAAGAAAAATAAATATAATTTGTAGTGAGTAGATTTGATAGAAATAGTATAAAATATTTTTTAAGTTAATAAATCAAGCAAGATGAAAAGTGAGTATAGTGCACTTGGATATAGAGGAATGTGAAGAAGTAAAGAAATGGAATAATAAAATACAGCCATTTTAAAATTATTAATATATTTAGAGGAAAATATAAGTATAATACTGATAAGAAACAATTGTAATATAGATATAAAATAAACAGATGGAAAAATTAAAAATATTTTTAGCAGGAATAGAATTAGAAGGAATATAAAAGATGTACATGAAAAACAATGCAAGTAGGTATAATTTTGTTCTACATTTACTATAGATTTTGTATTGGTAGTTACAAAGCATAAAATAAAAAAGATTTGTAAGAAATAAAAATAGTAGATAGTAATTATAACTTTATTGAAGTTGTAAAGATAAGTGATAAAAAATGGAATATCTATTTAAAGATGGATAATAAATATTTAATAACTAATGAGAGAGGTTATTTATGATATTTAATACTGAAAAATATAGACAAATTATATTGCACATGCAAAAAAAGGTAAGTAGAATTAACATTATAAAATAGTATTACAAGTTAAAAATAAGAGTGTGGGGCTATAAAATAGAAGATTACTATCGAAATATAATTCAGAAGAATAATATATACATGCAAAGAAAAAAGAGGCATCAAGCGTTGGTGGCCGAGTGGTTAGCACGGCTGCCTTGCAGGCAGTTGTCCTTGGTTCACTTCCCGGCCGATGCTTTGACACATGGAAAAAAAAAAGAAAAAAGAGGCAAGGCTGAAAACTGGAAAAGCAAAAAGTAAAAAAAGTAAGAGAAAAATGAAAAAAAAATGTATATCAAATTAAATTGATAGCAATGTTATTAAGAAAAGGAATCAAAAGAGAATATGAATTAGGATTTTGAGTAAATATAAAAAAAGAATATTCCAAACAAAAAGTAAAGACATTAATTCAATAGAGGTAGAATGCCAAATTATTAGTGAAAGGTAAGTAATAAAAATATGAAGTAAATGAGAAATACAAAAAGAAACAGGTATGTGGTACAACAGTAAAATAATAAATGGGATGTGTAAATGTAAAAAAAAAAAAAACGTTTATTGTTTTTATAAAATAATGCAAGGCAGGATATGCCTGAAGTTCAAAAGTTAGTAGAATATAATTAGTCTTTAAAGGTAAGCATAAAAACTCAAAATATTTGTTATGCTTAAAAATCTGTGGCAGTATTGAATGTGATAAATGCTTTTTTTAAATATATTATTGAAGCCCTGGATAGTTTGGCCCAGTAATGAGGGTGATGAAGTTGAGAACTAAAACTACTCCTATCACTTTGGAGTTTGAATATTTCAGGACCTCCACTTAATTGTAGTGAAATACATGTTTAAACCTATTATTGTCTGTTCAATTTTGAGTGTTACATTATTCATTCTTGTTAAAAGTACATATCAATATAGGCATTTGTACATCATTCTACCCACTTTAGAAGTTTCAATTATTATTATTATTATTATTATTATTATTATTATTATTATTATTATTATTATTATTATTATTATTATTATTATTATTATTATTATTATTATTATTATTATTATTATTATTATTATTATTATTATTATTATTATTATTATTATTATTATTATTATTATTATTATTATTATTATTATGATGATGATGATGATGATGATGATGATGAAAGATAAGAGTGTGCGCATTAGGATGCAAACAATGGTATTACAGGAAACAAACCCAAATGTTTTTAGATGGATATGACATTGGATAATGTATATATTTAGCTCTATAAACTAGGTGTATGCTGGTTGATAACTTTTTTAAATATAAAAATATGATGAGAAAAATTAAATTATAAAAGATTTTGAAAAAAAATGATTGAGAAAAATATGATTTGAATTGTTTAGAATACATAAAATGGAAGATAAACTAGATCTGAGAAAAGGAAGTCTTATCTTTAAGTTTGTTTAAATTAAACTATATTTATATGATTTGTAGTGTAATGGTTATCATGAGGAATAGGATACCACATAAGAAAATTGGTGAAGAATATATTTTACAAGAGTTGTTCTTAACAACAAAATTGTTATTTTTACAGATGTGAAACATATGGATACTATTTTTAATATGTCTACAGAGTTTTGTGTAAAGAGTTATAATTAGATTTATAAAATAAATAATTCTACCAAATTTGTACTGTTCAAGTTAATATGAAATGATAAAAAATAAAACTAATAAGAAAGTCTTAAAAGCACTGAGCCAGCTTTTGGCAGATTACTTCCAGAATCATAGTGCTGAATAGAACTGTGCCATTAAAAATATGCATATATAGTGGTGAAGACCATTATGTAAATTAGGTCTAAAATGTAAATTAGATGGTCCATTTTTTTGATAATGGGACACAGGAATTTTTTCTGTTGATGGAATGAGAATCCTTTGCAATAGCTCAAGCCTCTTTATATTTTTTTTTACCATCATCCCTCTTGGTACATATTGTTTTTACATTGTAGGGAGAAAAGGTGTCCTGTATCCAGCTCATGATCAAAAAAAATCAATTTGTATTCATGATTTAATTTTACTTTATTATATGAATATGTGAGTAATATGTAAATAGAAGGAAAAAATAAAATACTTAAGTGTAGAAATTGTTGACAGATATATTTATTTAATTAAGAGTTAATTAAGGATTAATTGAGAATGAGTTTTTGAAAAAATGAAGAGAAATCTTGCAAAAGAAAATTATACAGTGAAGCCACAATATCAATTATATATCCAAGCTTCCCTAATTTACATAGTTTATCATGTATAATAGGTCATATTTTATTGACTAGCTTTGCTTAGAATAGAATAAGTATATTGTTTATTGAACTGCAAATGTACAGTATTTTTAACATGCACATATATGTAACACAGACATTTTTTATCTGTATAATATGTGTATATAAATTAAGATTATAGTATAAACAAATATTTTTAAAAAAATAGTAGTAGTAGTAGTAGTAGTAGTAGTAGTAGTAGTAGTAGTAGTAGTAGTAGTAGTAGTAGTAGTAGTAGTAGTAGTGACAGTGGTAATGGTAATAGTAGTAGTAGCAGTAGCAGAAGTAGTAGTAGTAATAACAAAAAAGGGTATTTTAGACCTTGGATAGTACAGATTAGGTAAAAATGTTCCACATTCAAACCATTAAAAAGATAATAAAACCCATCAGAAATGAAGTAACAAATATATATAACATCAAAAATTCTAATATTAAATTAATTGATATCAATTAACAGAAAAAATAAGCAGAATTTAATTGATAATTTTTAAATTGAAAATCAACTTCAACAAATTAACAATGCACAAATGGAGGTTCAATAATCACATGACCTAATTAATGGTAGCAAAAATGCCAATGACAGCCATAAAAAAGAAAAAAAAAACATTTACAGACATGGTCAAAGGAAAATAAAAAAATAAATTCATTTATCTTAACAACAAAACTGAAAGTCAATTTAATTCAGATATCAATCAGCAAAGAGATAAAAAAAGTAATACAACCACCTCTCAAATGATTAATCTTATTTATAGGAAACGAATCGATAGTGACATAGATAACTTAGAAATTAAAAAACAGGAAGGTCAAAATCCACCAGAAATTGTCTGCAATGAAGAAGAATTGAAGATCACAACTGAATTGTTCAATAACTCAATACCAAAGCATCTTGTTGCAACATTTAAGAGAATTTTTTGCCCCAAGTCCATGGTGTTGTCAGCAACAAACAGCAACATTTCATTATATAAATTTCCAAAAGAGTTGTGATATGAGGCAATAACAGTAAATGGATTCTGAAATACTATACAATGAATTGCAGAACATCCCAATGACTGGAACCTAATACTGGAATTTTTACAAAATCACACAAAGGAAGATATTTCAGAGATAAGTCAAATCATTGGATAACTTTACACTGATCACTATAGATCAAAACTATCACAATACCATATCAAAAATAATTAAGAACACTTAACTGGGTTACAGAGAACAAGATTTCCAAAGGATGACAGTACCATTTAGCAAGGTCATTATGTTCTAAATAGTATACTGGAAAGGCACACTGATACCACTTACAATAACTCTTTTGAGTTCAGAATAAAACTACATCCAGATACTGATCCAGATAGTATACCAGCACAAATCCTGGATCAGGAAGCAATGCTCACTCTATATATTAGACATATGAAACCACAGAATTTCTCATGTATACAAAGGGAACATGTCACTGCATTGTGTGCAAACTGCCAGAACTTAACCAAAAATCAAAACCCATACATACAATTTCAAAATGTCAACACTATTATGCAATCAATAGAAGAAATGGCTACTGCCAAGGGTATCAGTGCACAAACTATACAAAGAAATAATAGCAGCAAAAAAGCAGAGATACCAAGCTTAGATCTTATAGATTTATTCACAGAAAAAAACAACATAACTCCAAACCAAGGAACATGACCAAAGAGAAAACAGAAGTCAGGCAAAAAAATAACACTGCAACTAAAACAAATGTACATATTCCAGAATTTAACTGTGCAATGGATAAAATTGCACAGTATACTAGGACATCCACAGAAATTATGGTGACATTCCTACTTTCAAGCAACTCTAGTACAACAATGCAATTAACAAACCAAACAGCAACAGAAAGACTGGGAGACCTACCAGAAAAACGCTAGAAAAAATGTGAGGACAGATGATGATAACTCTGATTTACCAGTCATTGATTATATAAATGAGGTCTCAAGCTCAATGGAAATGATCACAAATTTATTTAAAAACCAGTTAATAACCACAGAATGACAAAATGAAGCACACAGTTAATGAAAATTAAAATAGCAGTGCTGAATGTCAGAGGTATTAATTCAGTAGCAAAAATATACCAGCTCAACAAATGGATTAGCATCATACAATCCTAGGACTACTAGAAACAAAAATCTATAATGGATCACAAATTAATCCAACCACATATCTAGATAATCAAGGTTTTTCCACATACTTCAGGGACACATCATCACCTTCAGCAAACACAAGCATACTCATAGTCTCAAACTGCAATTTTTCAACGTTCAAAATTATTTACATTGACTTATTGACTCACATTTCATAATCACTACATTCCAGCATCAAATTACCACACTCAACATTATTTTTGTGTAAGTACCCCTAGGTCCTAGCATAATACCACATGTAATTCTCACAATAAACCCCCAGCTCACAACCAGCCACAACTCAACAATATTAATAGGTGATTTCAACTTAAGCTATGAAACATTCAATACAAAGTGGTTACATTAACTAAACCTGCCACTCATGAGTGCTCAAGGCTTTGTTGCCACAGATGCAATCTCATTCTATACTCAATGGCATGCCACACTTACTGATGTATGCTTTTACATACAAATGTTTTATCACTTAATCAACTTCCAATTTAATCTATGCCTGTTTTCAGATCATGTTGTGCAAACCATTAAAATAAATTTCTTGGACCTCCAAACAACATTCATCCATCTAGAAAAAACAATCAGACTCCTACTCCCAAAAACCACTACTGAATTCCAATTCTCAGAGACTTTCATCATGCTAAATAAAATTAACGATATACCGCAAAATTCAAAAATACCAGTCACTCACCAACATAGTATTCTTCAACATACATCACATGACAAGATACTCACCCTCACTCTCCCAATTAATGACACTAGCAGACAATCTCCAGAAGAAAATCATCATCATCAGATCATCAATACATGCAAAAACTAACAAAGCTATACAACAATATTAAATCAGGCAAAACTCTCAATACAGTAGTGCCACTCAGTGCAAGCCAGAGTAATCAATGGATGCCAGAAGGCTTATGCATAAAATCTCCATCTAGTGATTACTCTGGCTTATAATGAGTGGCAATATGTATAGAGAGTTTTGCCTGTTTTAATAACAGTTATAAGCAAGCATAGAAAATGGTGATCATGGTGATGTTTATTGGCTATACCACAATACATGTAAACAATTAAAAGAATATCTTGCCACACAAAAAAAGAAAAATATGGCCTCATCCAACAACACATATGGACATATCAATATATCCAGTGGGCGATCCATCAACCAGAGAAGTGACCATGGCAATTGAGATAAGCAACAATGTCTATGCAGGACATAACATGCTGGACCCCATATACCAACATTTCAAGCAAAAGATACAAATATATAAACAATATCCACCAACCACTAATGAGTTTGGAACATAGTTATTCCCTTTCAAATCCAAGAGTTTGCTGAAAAGCTTAAAAAAATTCCCAACAGTTGTCATCCTGAAACAAATGGCATACTGGCATTTGTCTTTTCACATTTGGATCAATTTATTACAAAGTACTTTTGCAACCATGCTAACTTCCTATCACAAAAAATATACAATACTCGAAGATTATATCCAATAGCAATAGAGCCATTTAACAAAAAAAACACCATTTTACATCTCAATAACATTCAACCCATCTCCATGGGTCCATTGGGAATTAAATTATTCAAAAAGATAGTCAAAGATAAAAGGGAAGCATGCATACTGCCCCTGATATCAAACATGCAATACACAAAGAAGAGATCCTCCACCACACAGGCTGCACTTGAATTTAAAATGATACAAAGTGCAGTACAAGACAAAAAGTATGTCCCAATTGCAATTCAATTAGATATACAGGCAGGGTTTGATTCTGTTGCAATAGATGTCTTAATGAACTTGCTTGCAAATACAACAATTTCATCCACCCTACTATATATCCTCACAAATCTCTTACTCAACTGAGAGATATACCTAACACTTAGCAGCAGAAACACAACAGCATTTACACCCACACAATCAATTTCACAAGAATCCTCACTCAGTGCACTGCTGTTTATTCTATATATAAATCCACTATTAAAACATTAAAAATGTGTTGCTAAGAACATTAATATCACAAAGTGCCCAACGTATTCCATGTACTGCATACATGGATGACATGACATCATGTAAAGAAAGGTCAGTATTAAAAAGAATACTACAAAATTATGCAGACATGCACAAACTACAATTCAACCAAAGCAAAACATGAGCATGGTTCATCTATACTAACATATCCTATATACAGCCATATCAAAGAAAAACTACCGCATTTCTTGGATTTCCATTTTATCTGGGAACACATGGAATGAGACAAACACTTCAAATAAGCTCAAACAGAAAGAAGCAAACATAGCCACATCTTTTATCAAATGCATTCTTATATCTACATTCAAAAGTGTACCTATTTAACAACCTATTTAACATACTCATAACAACAAGAATTGCATATTATTCACCTATTGTCATCTTTACAAAAAACTTTTTTCCATATCATTTTATAAAACTCTAAATATTCAAAATAGAAATTTTTTTGAAAAAAATAATATTCCTTTGTCCAAACATTCTTTTTTTTAAAGTGTCATAGCATCAACCGGGACATGAACCCACAACCCGGGCAACTGGTAAATTGCTATTTTTTGTATCAGCTATCTTTTTTACAGCTAAATAGTTTATTGGTTATTTTCTTACTGATTACAATCAAGTCTAAAATAACTTCAAAAATGTGTTAATATTTTAAAACGATTTGTAATTTATAATTTAAATTCCTTGGAGTGTTTCTGGTGTTTAGGAATATCAATGGTTTGTCTCCCTAATTTTGCATTAACATGTATTTTACATCTCACTAATCAATAATTATTTTCTGTGTTGTGTTTATAAGAACATTACAATCTCAAAATACATATTTTCTGTTAGTCAAAATATAATCCAATTCTACCATTATCTTCATTTGAATGTTTTCACAATCATTACCATTTAGCATTTTTCTCAAAGGAAGAATTGATATTATACATTGGCTTTTTTTCCATCTGTAAGTTCTACAAATTTGTGTCCTCTTTTATTTCTGCATAATTAATTATGAGTTTAATAACTCGTAAGTGGCATATTCCATCTGTTGACAAATTAATTTCATTCTGAATTACCAACGATGTTGACTAAAGTATGCTTATAAATATTAGAGCTACCAAGACTAGATAGATTTATTCTAATCCTAATTGTTTGTTCGACATTTAGAGTGCTTTTAAGTTATAGCTTGGGAAAGTGTGATTTAACTCTTTGTTTACATATATATTAAGCTATGTTTAATTAAAAGTTTTTATAGTATGTTTCCCCATGTGTCATAGCATCAGCCGGGAAGCGAACCAGCTAACCCGGGACAACTGCTTGTGAAGCAGCCGTCGCTGACCTCTCGACCACCAATGCTTGACAGTTTTTATAGTATGTTAATATGAAGATTAATACACTCATATTCTTTGATTTGTTGCCTAATTGCAATTCAGTGAATAATGTGTTTAGTGATTATTATCGTTGTTATATAATTCAGATAACTCAGAGCTGCATACATGAGCTTAGAGATATATTTTTTATAGTCTAATATCCATGCAATAATCATCATCATTTTCAACGATTACTGATGCACTGCAACGGTCGATTCCAGGGAATCTACTTGATAATAATGAAATAATTTCTGTACGAATCCTATATTATTAATGCATTAGGCTAAGTATACTATCAAATGATTATTTTAAAAAGGATAGCAATTTTTATTAAACTATAAAAAGGATATTTATTGTACATGCATTATACAGTCTGTTTATTGGATGTACACTCAATTTGAATTTTGTATCCGACGATAACAATTTTGTTTTACTTCCAGTTAGTTCATGAAGTCACATTAGCAAATAATAAAGGTTATAAGTAAAATTAATAGCAAAAAGAGCACATCTGAAGTTTAATATACTCATATACACAATATATATTACACACACCCTATCGTTTGAACATGCATATCAAATAGGATTTAAGAGTTTAGTATTTTATATTCACATATTTCTAAATAGATACATATTAATAATTTTTATTAGTCTTCCATTAGACTAGTGCAATTTTCACTACAACACTCTCACTCAAGATAGGGACTGATTTATATTCACTTTTAACACCTTGTGGAGGGATATAATCATAAACATATGATGAAAGACATGTGAAAAAATCTACGATCCCCAAGATGCTGAACCAGCACTCATCAGTTGGCCCAGATCAACATATCTTCTTATACTTATCTTGGACAGCACATTCGACATATCAAATAAACTGTAGCAATTTTCTATATAGCAAATTGCTACAGTTTATTTGATGTGTCAAACGTGCTGCCCTCACAACTTTAACAAAAATCACTTAATTAAAGTATATTAATACTTTTTATTAGTCATTCATTAGACTAGAGATTATTCAATAATGAATAATATTTCGTAATTTTCATTACACCACTCTCACACTCGGTATGGACTGGTTTCTATCCACTTTTAACTTTTTGTGGAGGGATGTAATGATAAACATATAAAAATAGACATATGAAAAAGACCTATTATCTCCAAGATTCACATTTTGAAATATGCATCTTGGGGATAGTAGATCTTTTTCACATGACTTTCGTCATATATTTATGATTACATCCCTCCACAAGGTATTAAAAGTGGATAGAAACAAGTCCTTATCTTGAGTGGTGTAATGAAAATTACACTACAGAAATATTATTCATTATATTAATATTATATCTCAATATTACTTTTAGAGTCTATTCGATTTTAAGATTTATAAAAATTATAATAACGATTACACGCATATTATCGAGATTATAGCCTCAGTAAATATTACTTACGTAATCAATGTGCGTTTAATAAATTTATAATTACAACTTTAATAAATTTATAATAACGATTGAAGTAATAATCTGCTCAACTTCCTAATAAGATCATTCATTTACACCGGCCAATTTCCGGGACATTCCCATCTATTACTTTTTGCTGCTTCAACTATTGTCAGTTTTATAGTTTTCTGAAGATTTTGAAGAAAAAGACACTTTTTTTTGTTGTTTTTGTTTTACAACTGTTTTTATCTCTACCCAGCTCTTTTTTTTTGAATACTCTATTCAATAGTACTGATTAAAAGATTTGACTTAAATCTAACTTAACATAAATTAATTAATTTTGATCTAAATAATATTGATTGACTAATTTTTATAAAACTTATTTTTATATTGTTTTAATTAAATACAAAGCTTATTTTTTAGTTTGCTTTTAATTACATATAAACCTTTCTTTGTTTCAAAATAACTTACTTGTTAATTCAAATTTCTCGGTATTAGATATTGATAATTCAATATTCACGCTAGAGATCATTTAAGATTATTGTTATATTTATATACTAATATTTTTTAGAGACTATATATAATATTTTATTGATATTTTTTCCTAAATTCTAAACATTATTACGCTAAAAAATTTAAATGCATGAATGATTTCTATTCATTTTTAATCTAGCAATATTGCGGTTAAACACATCCATGCATAGTAATACTATATTTATGATTTATTTTAAAAGAAATATGAAATGTTAAGTATTGATGAGCTTAATTTGATTAATAATTTTAATTTCTTTTTAAATATTTGATTCAATTGCCCTACAAAGAATAAATAAATAAAAAATTAAATTTGATTTCCATAAGCATCAACTTTAAATAATTTCGCATTGAATATTTTAATTGATCATTTAACATTCACAAAAGAATAATATTATGCATGATTATTTATTACTTTAATTGAAATTTTATTTTATATGAAATAATTTATTATTTAAATTTATTATTTTTCGGGGGGGGACGGACGACGACCCACTACTCTATGATTTCACCCTACTTATAGGACATCAGGACATTTTATCAAGCATCATTTTCAATCATCAGTACACAACATCTGGAAAAAGATCTACCCAAGTTTAATTAAGTTTTTCTGGTCCATAACTCTCTTTTCAACAACATACCAGCAAATTTTCTTACTTTCATCTATCTCACACGTGGTCCTTTTCTAGATCTTTTACAATTTCTTGGAATTTTAAAATTTTAATTGGCCATTAATTATCAATACTTCTAGAAATATATTCAGCACAACTCAATTTCAGTCTCTTAATAATATCAGTGTTCCTATTTATTTTTTCACACCTGTATTTATCTCTATTCTTTTCTTGTTACCCCTAACATAAATCTTTCCATACTTCATTGAATGGGCTAAAATCACTACACTGCTTTCATGTTAAGAGTCCAACTCTCAGATCCATAAATAAGAACTGATATAACATAATGCCTTAAAAACTTTGCTTTCCAAACACTGTGCATTTCTTTTTTAATATTGTTGTTTCTATCAAAAGCACTCCATTCACATTTAATTTTATAATTAATTTCATTTACCCATAATCTAATAATCCAACTAAAATATTTGTAGTTATTAACTTCTTCCAATTGATGATTACAAATTTTTATTTTCTTTTTCATTTTAATCTTTATCATTAGTTCTAGTTTCAAATTTTCATCCGATAATTCTTACAACATTTCCTGAAACCCTAAAGCAGTATTTGCAAAAACAATTACATCATCTGCAAAATCTAGATGACACAAAGAACCTCCATTATCTTTCTCCCTTAGTTTACTATTTTAATTCACAAAATACTTCTTGTAAAACTACTGTAAAAAAAAATGAAAATATGGAATCATTTTGTTATATACCTATCTTATCAGTAATCTTCATAGTATCAACATGTAATCTCATTGTGCATTTTGATGAATATTCTACAGAATATGACAATATCCTGGATATATAACTTTATCCAACACTTTAGTCATTGTAAAAATCTTTAGAGAATCAAATGTCTTTCCATAATTTACAAATCCAAAGCATAATGACAACTCATATTCATTAGTCCTTTGCAAAACTTCTTTCAACATTTGGATAAGATCCATTATACTAAATTACTCTTAAATCCTACTTGTTTTGTTGATTTATTAGAATTTAAAATTTACTATAGATAAGTTATAATTATTTGGGTAAAAATTTTGTATAGATCTAATATAAAACTGATAGGTCTGTAATTTCTAATATATTATTTATCACCTTTTTTAAATATTATTTATCACCTTTCTTAAATATCAATATTATTACTGTATTCTTCCAATCATCTAATCATTTAGATATATGGTATCTAAGTTTTCCAACAACTTTCTGTTTCTTTACCTGCTTCTTTTAAGATATTAATTGCAAATCCATCATTTCTTGAATCTTTTGTCTTCTTCATAGATTTAATTGCTTGTCTTATTTCTTTATCTAAAATACAGAGCAATTTACATGTAATATTTGTAATGGTTTTTGTTCTTTATTATTATGTAATTCTTTATAAAACTTCCACATATTTCATAAAGTCATCTCTCTTTATTAATAGTTCATTTTTTCTTCTTATTGCAGAAACATTTTTTCTTCCAATACTAAAAAGTTGTTTTACAATTTTGAGCCTTTTATTTTCTTCTATAGTTTCTTACCAATTCATAATTATAATTAATTCTATCATAAGCATTTTATCTTCTTGTAAAGAAAATATTAATTTGGTTTAAACTTTCAATATATATGTTTTATATCATCCATCTCACACATGGTCTCTTTCTGGGTCTTTTGCATTCTCTTAAACTGTATTCCAAGAGATTGTAAAAGTCCCAGAAAGAGATCACATGTGAAATGGTTGGATGAAATAAGAAAGTATGCAGGGTGATGTGGAGAAGAGAAGCTAAAGATCAGAGAAGATGGAATGAACTTGGAGAGACCTTCATCCTGCATGGATTGATCATGATGATCATTATTAATTTCCCCCCTATCATTTTAAAACTCTAGATATTCAATTTTTTAATGTATTATTTTTATTTTCATATTCTTTTGATTTTCAACATTCTATTGTTATAGTATAAAGTGATTATTAATAAAACATTGTTATAGTAAAAAGTTTATAGTATAAACTAGTTTACTGGTAAAATGCTGTTTTTTTTTTGTATTAGTTATCTTGCATTCTATTATTAATAGAGTATTAATTGTCTTCTTATTGATTTCCATGAAACCTATATATTTATACTTCATTATTGATGATATTTAATTATTTCATTAATATTATTTTTATCATAAAATATTTATAGTCATATAGCTGTTGTTGTTTTTTTTTGTATTTTTAATACGTGAAACAATATAAAAATTGAATTTTGAAAATTTATCCCTAGCACCTCTCTGAGGAGTGCCAAAGCACAAAACCATTGGTCAGGGAATGGGGGGGGGGGTTCTGACAGATATTTTAAATGCTTTCTCTGGCTAAGCATTTATCACAAAGCTTGTTGAGAAATTAGCAAAGCTCTTTGTTTATTGCAAATTGCAAATATGCATTTTTTAAGTAATTGTATAGTTTATTATTTTGTTGTATAAATAAATACCTGTCTTGAATCCTCAGAAATAAACTCATTTTTCCAAGATACAGAATAAACTCTCCTATTTACTATGGTTGATATTTTTAGGATTTGCAATTTTTTTTTTTTTTTAAATCATAAAAAATTTGCTTTAAAAATTAAAGTAAAGTACAAGGTTGCATTTTTTCCATTATATTCATTTTACAAAGTATTTTATAGTATAATAAAGATATTATAACCTGCTCTCCCCTAATGAAGATGTCACACTTTCACTATTTTTGAAAATCGCAGAATTTATTCATATTCAAGTTTTTTTTCCCAATTTTAGAAACAATTCCAGTCATTAATGTTCCAAAGAAAAAATAGTGATCCACTAAAAATGTTTTTTTCAATCAGATAAAACACATAAACAGACAATATATCAAAACATGCATTTTCTTTTATTTGAAACATAATGCTAATGTTAATTAATTTTTTTATAAAAGAGAATGGCAAGTGCAAATATTATGGTGAACTTCATCAAAAGTGCACAGGCATTATAAAGAAGAAAGAAACCATTTTGTCATGCAAACGAATAAATATATGGAAATTTGAATTTCAAATATAAATGAAAAGAAAAATCAATATTATAGTGAATCTACAATTTACTTGACATAAACAAATTATTACAAATCATTAATTACATTTCATCAAGATACAAATCCATTAAATTAATTTGTTTAAAAATTTAATAGCAAATGTCTGATGCCTAGCCACCTGAAATGGTTGGCACACTCCCATCTCATCACAGAGATAATGTTTCATTTATCCGATATCTTTAATAAAATGAGCTGCAGATTTCATTTAATAAAATAAATAATTAAATGTAATCAGGGATTGAGGTGGATCCTTTAGAAAAGAATATTTGTTTAATGTTATAAATATTCCTCACCACAAAAAATGGTGATCCTACTGTTTTAGGAATACACTCAATCAAAGTTTTACTAATAATGAAAATCGTCTCATACCAACTCTATTAAGCATAAAAAAATAGAATCATATATTAGTTTTCCTAAAGCATACGAAATAGAATAGAAAGCCATTAGTTGACAAATCTTATTATTCTAACTTCAAAAGGCAAAAAAGATAGTAAGACACAACAAAACTATAAAATGAGTTAAATATGAATTTTGCAATGCCTACACAAATTGATATATAAAAGGTAATTATATATCACATGTTGGGTCCAAACTAATATTTACTTTATATTGTGGAATTCTACCTCTTCTTCTACAGCAATCTTTTTCATTTGAAAAATATCAATATATTATCTAATTGAAGTTCTATCCTTGGCTATATTCTTCCAATGAAAGTGATTAATACTGTACCTTTTTGAAATATCATTAAGATAATTATATTATAAATGGAATCTGCTTTTACTACAAAACCAGGCTCTATTTCATGAAATTATTTCTTTACAAACCCAATTCATCAAAGATGTCATAGGATCTGCTTTTATTACAAAACCATGCTCAATTTCATGATACTATTTTTTTACTAACCAAATCCATCAAAGATCTTATGGGATCTCCTTTTTCTACAAAACCATGCCCTATTTCATGATATTATTTCTTTACAAACCCAATCCATCAAAGATCTCATGGAATCTTCTTTTACTACAAAACCAAGCTCTATTCCATGATACTATTTCTTTACCAACTCAATGCATCAAAGATCTCATGGGATCTGCTTCTACTACAAAATCATGCTCTATTTCATGATACTATTTCTTTACCAACCCAATCCATCAAAGATGTTATGGGATTTGCTTTTACTACAAAAACGTGATCTAATTCATGATACTATTTCTTTACAAACCCAATCCATCAAAGATCTCATGGGATCTTTTACTACAAAACCAAGCTCTATTTCATGATACTATTTCTTTACCAACCCAATCCATCAAAGATCTCATGGGATTTGCTTCTACTACAAAACCATGCTCTATTTCATGATACTATTTCTTTACCAACCCAATCCATCAAAGATGTCATGGGATCTGCTTTTACTACAAAAACATGATCTAATTCATGATACTATTTCTTTACAAACCCAATCCATCAAAGATCTCATGGGATCTTCTTTTACTACAAAACCATGCTCTATTTCATGATACTATTTCTTTACCAACCCAATCCATCAAAGATGTCACCTTACATTAGTATTCAAATATCACCACATTCAGAAAACTGAAAAGCATACCAAGTGGTATTTTGATTTTGCCACTATAATGTCTTCACCATTATTTTTTTTCTAATCAACTACCCAATAGTTAACACATAATTTTTAAAATATTTATTAACTATAATGTAGTTTACAATCTTTGAATTAAAGTTATTCGAAATAAAAATTTAAGTGAATTTATTAATTTTGATTTTCTTTTTTCTTTTTAAAGAAAAAATTCTAGTCAGCATGGGAAATGATATCTTAATAATTTATAAAACAAAGATAGCAAAACCAAGGAATAGAAAACTCTTTGAAATCTTTTCTTGTGTAGCCGAGTTATTTTAAAAGATATTTCAATAATCCCGATTAGAAACAATTATATAAATAATTAGATATTTGGAAGATTAATATCTAATTAGAAATGATCGTTATCATTGATTGGAACTGAATACATGAATTTATTATACATAGTACTATACATCTACTTCAGAAGTCAAACATATAGATTGTTTTTATTGTTTAGATTTTGATATTTATCAGAGGCATTTTTGAAATATAAATTTTTTCTACAGTACAGGTTCTTTCATACCTGCACTTATATATGTAATATATAGGGGGTTTGAACTCAGACTTTCACATGATCCTCAACCATCCCTGCTATCTCATACCACTGATACACTTGATCACATACATGTCAAATAGATAAATAATCACCAATATATGTATTTCATGCTAAACCAGCACTCATCAGTTGGTCCAGATTATCATCTCCACATATATATGCAATCAAAGCTCAGCTTATAATAAGATAGCCAATCTTCATACTTTAATGGATAGGCTTCAAATCACTCCATCCCACAACTCTTCAGCTATCCATTGAAAATCTGATGATGGAATGGTCAAAGCCCACTTTAGTGCCTTGTGTTTTGATATAAAAGAGTAAAATAAATTAATTTTTTTGATAATAGTGTAACTGCTAAGAATGTTACCAGTAAGTATAATTTCTGAACTTTTAGGCTATAAAATTAGAGACCATTAGGTTAAATAGCAGAATAAAATAAATAGATCACTGGATTAATGAATTACTTAATCTAGCAGTTGTTATTGCAAGATGAAATCCATGTGTTCAGAAACATTATGTAGGAAGGTGAAAATTTGAAGGCTTTTCTATCCAGTTAATAATTTTTATTATTCAATAAACTGGACACTATCCACTTAATGAATAATATTTTTGTAGTGTAATTTTTACACTACACCACTCTCACATAAGATAGTCATCTTTTTCACATATTTGTGGTCATATATTTATGAATATACTCTTCCACAAGATAATAAAAAGTTGATAAAAACCAGTCCCTATCTTTCATGAGAGTGATGTAGTGAAAATTATGCATACAGAAATATTATTCATTAAGTAGATAATCTCTAGTCTAATGAATAACTAATAAAAATTATTAATATACTTCCATCAAATGATTTATGTCAAAGTTGTGATGACAGTAAGATTGACACTTAAGCATAATTAAATGCATGATAGATAAATTGCTTGCTTACACTTAAAATCCATCTGGAATAATTGATAGATTCGATTGTTTTGGTACTTTCCATTGTTAATATCTGAAACAAAATGTCATTTTGGATTTTTGTAGGTTAAAGAATGTTATATTCTCTCAAAAATAGATTCAAGAATTAGGAGAGGGAGCTATTATAAACATAATCAACATTAATAGACCATAGAGTATCACTTTCTTAGTATAATTTAAATCAGTTTTCTGTATAAAAGTTAATATTTTAAGAAGCTTTATCTACCTCTTCTATGTTCAAATTTAAAACAGACAAAACTCTCCATACAGAATTGTCACTCAGTGCAATCCAGAGTAATCAGTGGATGCCAGAAGGCTTGTGCATAAAATCCCCATCTAGTCCCTACTCATCCAATATCCTCAGACTAGTTTCTGGCTTGTGGCCTTCGTCAGTGAGGAGCCTTGTATCTGAGAGCACTGCACCTAGATATTAGAATCTAATGCAATTCTCCAAAGACACCAAAATGTAGAGAGACCTATATGACTATATAACTAATGAGCTTGGATTGAAAATATACTTGTGTTTTCAATTTAAGACTCATGGTTTTGTAGTTGAGATAAAAGGTGGCTGATGGATGGTTGCATTAGATCCTAAGATCTAGGTGCAGTTGCTCCAGATCCAATGCACCTCACTGACAAAGGCTACAAGCCAGAAACTTGTCTTGAAATATTGGATGAGTAGGCACTATTTGGGGATTTTATGCACAAGCCTTCTGGCATTCATTGATTACTCTGGTTTGCACTTAGTGGCAATACTGTATGGAGAGTTTTGCCTGTTTTAACAATAGTTATAAGCAAGCATAAGAAATGGTGATCATGTGATGTTCAAATTTCTGTTAATTGCTTTTTTAAAGAAATCTACTACTAGACATTCTCTTCATATGCCTTATCTAACAACATGTCAATTACTATGCTGTTCATACCTTTATATTTTAGATTATTACAAAACTTTTTAGTAATGTTAATTTTGTAAAATAACAACTTTAATTTGGACATTTGTTGTATTAAATGTAGCAATATTAGCAGCACTTTTTTTTTTATCTAAAAAGCTATCAAAATATTTAAAACAGCAGCAAAGTAGTGTAAGCCTTAATAATAAATGAATGCAAGAAAACGTGCATAAAATCCCTATCTAGTGCCTACTCATGCAATAAACCCAGATTAGTGTCTAACTTGTGGCATTCATCAGCAAGGAGCCTTGAATCTGAGAGCACTGCACTTAGATCTTAGGATGTATACAACCCTCTAGCAACCACTAGGTGACACTACTATTTGGAAAGTTTGCTACTGATTTAACAGTTTATGTAAGTATAGAAAATGGTAATCATGCAAAATGTTTCAACTAATTCATATCCTGCAATTCTTAATCATTCAATACTAAAGTTGAAAACTTTCTTTGGTCACTAAATTTTCGAGCATTAATCACTAAACTAAGGCAAGTGACATGATCATCAGCTAATAATAAATTTAGAATTAAAAAATAAGGCATTTTTTTAAAGAAAATATAAGTTCAAATTAAAAAAAAACACTATTATATCTATATCACTTTCTAATATATATTTGAAGCTGCCTATAAATTATTTCAAAAACCACTGCAATAAAAATGAAAACCAAAAATGGAGGTAGTACACATTCCTGCTCAATACCAATTTTTACACAGATTTTTCAACAACTTCCATATATATCAACCCCCATGGATAATAAGCTATTTTTAAATATTTACACAAAACTTTGCCTTGACTCAAATCATATCAATTACATATATCACTCATAATCATGTTTCTTGCATGCACGTTTATAATGCTTTTTGATTTTTTAAAACCAGACTGATTCATCTGCGACTTGAAACAATCTAATCAATATAATCCTTTAAGATATATATAAAAAAAATCCTTAATAATATGTGTGTTGCAATAGGTAACAATCGCATTTCAGACGTTTCATTAATTCCACAATTCCATTGACCTAAAAAATTCTTATAGTTTTAAAATTAACATTTAAAACTGCAGCGCGTATTATTCAGGAGGAGCAGCTTTTCTAATTTGAAGTTTATAAAAAGCTGTTTTTTTTAACTCCATCAAATATATTTGCCAACATATAAATGGGTTAGTAGTATAGATTTGAATTCTTCTATCATTATTCACAAAGTGTTAAAAATATTTCTAGTATCCAAAATAGCATCACGATTACATAGGATCATCTATTGATTAACAAAGATATTAGAATATATATAACCTTTATGATCATTACTACGTTAATTTAGCTTATTCATTTTAAAATATACTAATGTTAAATAAAAAATATTATTTATTTATTACAATTATTTTCATTTGGCTTTCAAGCACTTGGAGGTTGTGATAAGAAAAGCTTTGAATTTATGTGTTTTAGATTAAGCTTAGCAGTTTGGAAACCTATTTGTGGTTTCATATTCGTAGCATAAATAGGTTTTGAAATATCTTTCAAAGGCACTAAGCTTAATCTAAAACAAGTATGTTTCGAAAGTGCTAAGCATAATCCAAATCACGTAAATTCTAAACTTTTCTTTTCACTTCGTCCAAGGGCTTGAAAGTCAAATTAATTACATTTGTCTAAGAAAAGTTTGTACTTCATAATTATAATTATTTTATTATGAATATATTACTAATAGATGCATGTAATCAATTTTTTATTTAAATTCTTTCAAAATGGATAATTTAATTAATTACTCTTCTGTTTTTCATTTTTAATTATTTTTTAAAAAAATTCCTTTAAAGTTGCGCTTGTATTACTCTTTATGAAGGTACTGTAAGGATCACTAATTTTAAAACAATAATCAAAAGCTTTCTTACTTGGGGAGTCATGTGACTTCCAAATATTGAAAATAACAGAATTGAATTTTATCTATAGGGATCTTTAATTCCTGAGCTGCCTCACTACTGCTGCATTTCATGGAGCTATTGTATTTATCAATCTGATCTTTTAAACTTTCTTTATTAAATCAGCTAATTTTTTTGAACAATTGAATGTTAAAATAGAGAAATTTTAATAGAGAGCTAATGAAAATTTTCAAACTTTCTGTTCTCTAACACACAAAGTCACATGATTACCATTTTCTTTAACTACATAAGCTGATTACTCTGGCTTGCACTGGGTGGCACTACTGTATGGAGAGTTTTGTCTTGATAGTCAACTCTATTCACCTTTTTATACAATTTTGAACTTTCAAGGCTACTTTATAATTATTTTAAAAGTAGAACAAATGCCTAATACTATAATGAAACAATGGAGAAAAAAACTGACCAGTAACAAGATGAATGCAACCAATCATTACTGTAATAAGTATTTTATTAAAAATTCTAATAAGCATAAATGAGATTAAAGGTAAAAGTAACAATGGGCTCAGTACTCTTAAAAGACTTCTCCAGTAAAAAGTTTGCACAACATTACAATCAGCGCAAAATGACTTATCTGAATAACCCTGATTTAATACAAATACTGGTTATTTAGATTAGCCAAAATGGCTGTCTAAAAAAAAATTCTAATTCTGTTTAAGCTCTGAAAAAAACTTCACATTTAGTCAAGACTATAACTTTAAATCTCAGATATGGCAGACAAACAATACTACCAATATGCTAAAATATTGTACAGAAATATTATCTACATAATCACAGTATTCAGTATACATTTGATAAATACAATTTAAATAAGCATAGACTATTATTAATTCAAAAGCCTGGTTGGAACCTCATTTTCAATTCAAAAAATTTTCAGAAATGCAAAAGTTATTCATGGATTGGTAAAATAAAATATAATATATTAGTGTAACTTAAATATGATTTATTAACAAATACACCCTTAAAAAGTAATTTAATAAAAGTAAAATTCATTAATTGATTATGAAAAAAAATTTGTATTGGTGAGAGAAAATAGAAAACAATCACTGTACTGAATAGATGTTATGCCATTTTTTGTATATCATATAGGTGAAGATAAAAAAGTTCATTACAAATTTGTTTAAATCATTAGCAATTACCCAAATTAATTAACTGAAAAAAAAATGCATTTAATCCATTAGCTACTTACAGTTACTTGAATTTTTTTTTTTTTGTACATTTAACAAAAACTAATGTAAAGGGGGGGAGATGACTATTACCAACTTTTTGGCTTTATTTTTTATATAATTGAAACCAAATTAATAAGTAATGCATAATATTTCTGTAAGGTAATTTTCACTACATCACTTTCACACAAGGTGGAGACTGGTTTCTATACATCTTTAACATCTTGTGGAGGAATGTAATCATGAACATATGACCCAAAACATGTAAAAAAATCTATGATCCCCAAGGTACACATTTCATGCCAAACCAGTGCTCATCAGTTAGCCCAGACTGCAATCTATTACACATATCTTTATCATTGTTCAGTATATTGTAACTCTCACATCTGAGTTTATAGGTGTTGCTTTAATGCATTGTTTTTTCATTATTATGTATAACAAAATATCAAAAATCATGCATAAGGAATAAATTTTAAAGTGGTTTTAAAATGTTAAAAGCAAGTGTAAAGATAAAATGTGTTATTACTTTGTTATTTTAAAAATAATATTATAATTTTAAATAAAAGAAATATTGCTATAAAACCCAGTCAAAAATGACTGGGGGGGGGGTAAAAATAAAAACATTGCTATGGAAACCAACAGAAACGTTCAAAACTCATCTGCTTTCCAAGAAATCATGGGAAGAATTGTAATACACTTTGACTATGTGTCTTGTACTAAATAGAAGTCAATAAAATTTTGTGAAGATTTTTTTTAAGTTCATGCCATGCATTATAAGGAGTAGAGAATCCTTAAGGAAGCTTTTCGTGACCTTTCCAGCAGTGTAGCTGAATATAGAGCTGTAGGCAAAAGTATGTAAAAATTAATTTTGATTCTGCTTATCTATTCATCATTATTGAATGCTGAAGCAATATTTGATAGTTACTTGCTATAAAAAAAGAACTAGTCATCTAAAGTGATTATCCTATGGAAATGTACTTCTAAAAATTAATCTGCAAATCTACCTATCATAAATGCTCAGAAAAAAATTGCAATAGAAACTCTCATACCAAAACTGCCTCAGAAGATTATATTGCCAAAAGACATTAAAATTTAATAATTAATGATCATGTTCCCACATTTACAGATACAAAATATACATATGAGTTGACAAAGATGTTAAAGTAAATCAACTGATTGTATTTTTATATTGGACTATTTCCATCATCTAATATGTGTGTTCAATGTCTTTAGAAAAGTTTAATTTTATTTAAATACTCTAAATACATTAACTGTTAGTAATATCACAGCAAACAGGTTAGTATATGCACCAACTGTTAGTAATATCACAGCAAACAGGTTAGTATATGCACCAATTGTTAGTAATATCACAGCAAACAGGTTAGTATATGCACCAACTTTTAGTAATATCACAGCAAACAGGTTAGTATATGCACAGCTAGAACACCACCATCACAAATCTTTAGGAAAACACTAAATCAACTGATGTTTCTACAGATATTTTCAAAGAGATTGCAAGTTACAAATATTTTTCCCTCCCAAGCATAATCATCATATAATTTTCTTAATTGTAAATATGTAAATACATTTTTTATTATTATTAGTTTTATAATTATTTGATTAAAGTTATCATTGTTGTTAATAATTTTAGTGTTTGTCATTTTTCATCCAAACCAAGCTGATTATTTATTTTGTTAATGTAATAAATTATTAGATGGAGGAGTAACAATCAGGAAATATAATTGAGTGTGTATGGAAAATTATTCTTATGCTTATTCCATATTATAATGGTCGGGGATTTGATGATCAATATAGTCTTACTGTATCTTCCATACAGGGCGCTACCAGGCCATTTGAACCTGGAAAATTTATAGAGTAGGCAGATACGCGCTGTTAAGATCTAACTTTTACTTTAACATTTTATTTACATTTTTAACTTTTATTTTTGGAAGTTCGCATAGATGAATTTAATATTTTATTAAAGTGTTGAGTATGAATAGACTACATAGATTGCATTTGAAAAGAAAATATCCTATCCCTTATTTAACCTTAGGTCAAAAGTTCGCAGTTAAACTAACGACAATCCATCCAATACATCGATGTATTCAATGCAGCATGAAGAATACAACAGCACAAATGAATGGACACATAAAATGAAGGACTCAAAAGCCAAATTGCAAGTCAGACAAAAGAAAACAGCCAACAGATAGAGCAATTAAGTGAACAAATAATAAGTAGGTTGGAAAATTGTTTTGTAGAGTTAGAAAGCAAAATTGGTAGAGTCTCGAAGTTCAATTAAATAATGGTGATCAAGATAAGAAATTTGAATAATTGCATGGGATAGTTGATGAGATAAAAATAGAGAATAGGTAAGGGTTGACTCAGGCTAAAATAGACTCAGGCAATTGAACATTCAAATGAAAGGTAAAAATCAAATTAAAATGCATGAAGAGATCATGAAGAAGCTAGTGAAAATAGGGTTAAATATCAGAGAAAAGAAAATCTCGTCTAAGGTAGACTTGGCTATAAAAAATTAGATATTGCACATGAAAATAGACATCCACAAGTTAGTAGGGATGTGTACCCAGATATTGATACACATGTATAAAATTCTAATCACAGTATTGTCAATCAATTTTTAAATATCAGTTTTTTTTCATAACATGCAGGTTAGGCTCCAACTGAGTATATTAGTAGTTTAAAAAAATATTTCAGTTTAAATAAATTGAATAAAGAATCTAAAATCATGGTTGCTTGTAGGCATCTCCAAAGCATGTCTCAAGCATGGTGGGTGTCATTGTTTGACAAACTTGTAAATTTTGATCAGTTTAAACAATCTCTAAATTCTTACTGGAATGTGGATTGTCAGGAGGAGATCAAATACTATATTCTCCAAGGGAAAAGCAGATCTGGAAAGACATTTACTCCATTTTTTGATGGCAAGTAGCCAAATTATTGACTCTCTATTCTTTATCTGAAAATCAAATTGCCTGCAAAGCTAGGCATAATTTCCCTAATAATGTTGAGCAGATACTAATAGGCTCTGATAGAAAAACTTTAGAACAGGTAGCTGAATTACTCAGTGCATTTGATAGCAGCAAACCTGCAATGAGAGGGAATGTGAAAAGGGATTTAAATCACAAGACAGAAAAACATTTAAAAGAGGATCTTAACATCAGATATTAGGTACAAATAACCATGGTTGGAAGGTCAACCTTCATGGATAACTATGTGAAAAAGAAGGTCAACAGGTAGTATCACTAGTCTCAGTATGACAAGAATTATTCATCAGATCAGAAGGATAAGTGGTGTTAATAATGGGGAATATTACTACCCAACTAGTCATAAACCAAGATCTTCTAACAGAAAAACAAATCATACCACTGATACAGCTATTAAAAAAAGTACAATGATAAAGCAGAAATTGAAAAAGAAAAAGATATTTTGCAGAGATAGGGTGTGAGTTGTTGAAGTTTAACCCATCTATATATAAGAATGGTCTCTTAGTTGATGATTCTGGTCTTGTTAATGGGTTCTTGGTATAGAAGAATGGAAAAATAATTTATATAATACACATTGCAAAAATAGATCCTGCTGAGTATAGAAAAAAAAAGGCTAGTTATAAAAAAAATCATGGCAAATGAACTAGTCATAATAATAATCATGTTCCATTCATTAATATTTTAGAAGTGTTGTCTTAATACTCTAAATGTTTGATAGAACTCTAAATGTTTGATAGAAGTTTTAGAAATTATTGTGTCATATTTAAATCATACTTAAATAGTTAAATGCAAATTTCATACTCTACATTCCAACAATGTCAATAAATGAATAGTTAAAGAAAAACATCAGGGTTCAAAATTTAAATGATATCACTCTGTTCTTTGTATTGTTGATTAAGCATGTAAAGAAAAACACTGTATAGTTTGAAACCAAAATTAATTTTGAGTTTATTAATGGTTGTTCATGCTGCTTTCTGTCTGGGTGATGAATGGAGGGTGTTTCATTGTTTTGAAATTGTCATGTTGTTTGATACTTCAGAGTTCTTATCTCAGCATTGTACCCATACATATTTGTTTTATATTTTTCAGCCTCTAAGTCTCCAAAGTGAGCTAGGCATAGTAATATATTTGCCAGTCTCTAAGTCTCAAAAGCTAGGCATAGTCTAATACTTGCCAGCCACCAAGTCTCGAAACTGAGCTGGGCATATTTTGATATTTGTCAGCCACTAAGTCTCATAGAAAACAAGGCTTTATTTAAATGTATTGTTCATTTTATGGTTTGGTTGATATTATATTTATGTTTGAGATAAGTCTCTTGGTATTCATATTGCATGATACACTCACTGTCAGTGGGATATTTTTTTGTTCATCTCAACATTACAGGCAGATGATCAGGTTCAATAAATAATTTTAATTGAATTAATAAAGCAGTTTTTTTATATAAATACCAATGTACTGGATTAGTAAAGATGATGTTATTTGTTATGTTCAAACCAGATTGTAAGTCTGTTTCCAAAGAAGTATAATTGAAAGAAATTGCATTTTTGTGTAGAAAAACAATCAAGTGATACTTATGGCTAAATGAACTCTATTTTATTCTTAATGGAGGAGAGGCAAATGTAACCCTCACATCTGAGTTTATAGGTGTGCTTTAATATGAATATTTTCATTATTATGTATAACAAAATATCAAAAGTCATGTATAAAGAATAAATTTTAAAGTGGTTTTAAAATGTTAAAACACAAGTGTAAAGACAAAATGTGTTATTACTTTATTATATTAAAAATAATATTACAATGACTGGGAGAAATATAAAACTACAAATATTACTTTGGGAACCAACAGAATCTATTAAAACTATTCTGCTTTTCAAGTAACCATAGGAAGAATTTTAACACATTTTGTTCATGTATCTTGTACTAAATAGAAGTCAATAAAATTTTGTAAAGATTTTTTGCATTATATGGAATAGAATCCTCTAGGATGCTTTCCCTGACATTTCCAGTAGTGTGGCTGAATATAGAGCTGTAGGAAAAAAGATGCCTTAAAATTAATTTTGATTCTGCCAATCTATTCATCACTATTGAATGCTAAAGAAATATTTGACAGTTACTTGTTATAAAAGGAAAGTTAGTCATCTAAAGTGATTATCCCATGGAAATGTAGTTCTATAAGTTAATCTGCAAATCTTACCTATTTTAAATGCTCAGAAAGAAAACTGCAATGGAAATTTTCATAAGAAAATTGCCTTGAAGGAAACCAAAAGAAGTTAAATATTATATTGGCAGAAGACATTAAAATTTAATGATTAATGGTCATGTTCCCACATTTACAGATACAAAATATATATGTGAGCTCATAAAGATGTTAAAATAAATCAACTGAACTTTCTATAGATATCTTCAAAAAGATTGTAAGTTACAAAAAATTTTTGTCTTTCATGTGTGATTACCATATAATTTTCTTAATTGTAAATATGTAAATACATTTTTATTATCATTAGTATTATCATTCTTTGATTAAAGTTATTGTTGTTGTTAAGAATTTTATTTGTCATTTTTTATCTGAACCAAAGCTGATTATTTATTTTGTTAATGTAATAAATTATTAAGTGGAGGGTAAGTAACAATCAGGAAATATAATTGACTATGTATAGAATCTTGTTTTTATGCATATTTGATTTGATCATTGCTTATGACTAGTATCAACCTGTCAATTAAAAATAAATTGTATTCAATCACTTTATCATGTACACGTTTGCCTGTTGGTTGTCTTTAAATTCCCCTAGACAAAAAAATGTAATTTGCCAAATATTGTAATTATTTTTACATTGTTGACAACTAGATTTATTACCATTTGTATAATAGGGTGTTAACCATTACCTTAATATATATATATATATATGAAAAACAAAAACAAGTTTTAATCACATTAAAACCTGCTGACGCTTGTATTTATGACCAACAGATGGCGTTTTTACCAAAAACACGATCAAGCGTTTGTTTACATAAACGATTCTGACTCTTTGATCGTTTATGTAAACAAACGCTTGATCGTGTTTTTGGTAAAAACGCCATCTGTTGATCATATATATATATATAAAGAGAGAGAGAGAGAGAGAGAGAATATATGTATATATATTTAAAAAAAAAGATAGATAACAAATTACTACAGTTTATTTGATAATTATCAGTTGTGCTGCCCTCATTATATTGATATAAATCACTTAGTGAAAGTAGATTACTAATTTTTATTAGTCATTCATTAGACTAAAGATTATACAATAATGAATAATATTTCTGTAATATAATTGTTACTACACCATTTCTAACAAGGTAGGGACTGGTTTCTATCCGCTTATCAAATAAATTGTATTTGCTATATATATATATAACCATTAGATATCAATCAACACTTAGACAATCCCGATATAGATAATAATCAACAATTTTAAACTGTTGTCAAGGCAATCTCCTTTATTGTTAAAAGGAGGTTGCCTTGACAACAGTTTAAAATTGTTGATTGTTATCTATATTGGAAATGTCTAAGTGTTAACTGGTTTCTAATGGTTACTTATAAACCCATTTAGCCTTGAACATTATTACCCTTAATATTTATATACTGAATAATGATAAAAATATGAGTAAGAGATTATGGTCTGGGCTTACTGATGAGTGCTAGTTCAGCATTAAAAGTGCATTTTATGGATTATAGATCTTTTCCATATGTCTTCGGTCATATGTTCATGATTACAAATCTCCACAAAGTGTAAAAACTGGATAGAAACTAGTCCCTGCCTTGGGTGAGAATAGTGTAGTGAAAGATATTATTCCTTATTGGATAATCTCTAATCTAACTACTAAAAATTTATAAATAATAAGTAATTTGTCAATATTTTTTCATAACCCAACTTCATAAAAAGAAAACTTGGAAAACATATTTACATCAAAATAATTATGTAATTTTGTGGTAACATTAAAATTCCCACCATCTCTCTCTCTCTTTGTTATTATTTGAAAATGAATTTTTAGCTCAGTATTAACAAAGTTTTGATTTTGGATGACTTATAGAATTGTTAAGCATTACATTTTCACATTACTAAGTGATAAAAAATCGTAATAAAGGTTGAAGATTTTTTATGTTTTATCAAAAACTAATGTAATGAAAAAATGACAACTGTATGATATTTTTTGTTTACATTTGAAAACAAATGCTTAACATTGGAAATGCAAACTTTTACATTTATATTATGTAGTTGAGAATAAATAACAACCAAACTATTATGACTTTAATTCTCCTTTTTCATAAAGAGAAACTACATTTGGAAGACATTTTTGCATCAAATTGTAGCTATTTTTTAAAAAATTTGTGGTTGTAAATAAACCTTTAGTGCTGCCATACAAAATTGCCAATAAGTATATAGACCCGGGTCTCGTTTTATGCGGAATTTTTTAATGCGATGTTGAAGTTATGTGATTCATGTTTCTTCTTAATATCTTTGTATGTGGTTTTCTTTTATGCGATAAAAAATATTAGATCAGAAGTCGAGCTCTGATAATGCACTATTACTTTAAATATTATGAATTTTGCGCACTCATATGTCATATTTAAAGCAATAGGGCATTATCGGAGTTCGACATCCATCTCATAATTTCAATATTTTCAGTTCTTTATAATAGTACTATAATAGATTCTATGCAATAAAGAAGTTCATAATTCACTTAAAATCAGGATTTCCCCATTTTATACACACACATTAAATTTTACAAGATTATAATGTAAATCAGTTCAAACGTTATAGATGCCTATACTATGCATGTTGTTGTTTTTGCATTTTAAATCATATTCTATTTTTGCTTTTTAAAAAAAGAGTACATAATCAATTAATCATTTAGTGTCCACAAGTTTATTTTTAAAAAATGAGTAACAGTGGTGGGCACAATTAAATTTGACAATTAAAAATTAAAATCTGATTTTTAATCGTAATTAACAATTTAAAAATTACGTAACATGATCTGAAATTAATGTGATGTGAAATGATGAAATTTGATTTTTAAACAGAATTGAAAATTAAAAAATTAAAGACAAAAATAAGAATTTAATTTTTAATTGTCAGTTTTAATTAAATTTTGCCCGACAGTGCTGAGTAGGTGTCTTTTTGTTATCATAAGTCTAAGTTCTTATTTTTATTTTAAACTTTTAATTTACCCTAATGAGAGGAAAAACACCCAAGAAAATGAATTTCTTTGGATACAAAAACTTCAATTTTAGATCGCTTAGCGAAATGGGAAGAATCAACAGCGATTGGAAAGCATTTTAGTTTGGGCAATTGTACTATAAGAGCAATGAAGTTGGTGCTAGTTGTATTTTCTCTTGTGATGAATCTGATGTTCACAAACAAACTTGCATATCGTCAAATAGCAATAATGTTTTAAAATACTGTACATGTATGAAAAAATATAAAATACTGTAAATTATGCGTAAAAATATATTGTTTTGAATAAAATCAAATACTGTAGTTAATAAAAAAAAGTAAAAAAAGGTTGTCTTGTATCAAATTTTTTCAAATTTGAAATTTTTTATTAGTCATATTTTACTTCCTTTTTATGTGAATTTTAAAATAATTTTACATTATTGCTTTGCTTTTATGCGATGTTTGAAAATTACAGTACATATTCCCCATTTTTCAAGGTAAGTTAAGTCTATTTTTGTGTGATTTCTTTTGTGTGCATTTTCTGATGAACCTATCTACTGCATAAAACAAGACCCAGGTGTATTTATATAATTTCAGGGTAAATTAACGTTTTTTTATTATTATAAAAAATGGTGTTATGGGAGCAATATTGATTTATCATTTTATATTATATCAGGATATAAAATATTATACTGCATATGGACTTGACTCCCTCTATTTTCTGAACACTGCAACATTTTATTTATTATAAAATTATAAAATATTTCATATTATATAATGTCCACTCCATACATTCTTGTTGTTGCAGATGGTGTTATTATGTGATTATGCATACAGTATACAAACAAGGATGGGCTGCTTACCAACACACATTAGCCAGTATGATTGCTTTTTACCTCTGAGTTTAAGATCGTAGATTAAACTTGGAGAGAACTTTATCCTGCAGGGTATTTGATAGTGGTTGATGAAGATGATGATAATAATATTATATCAAGTAGCTAACACAATTGTGCTCAGATATTAAACACGGTCCCTATTTTGTTTTAACTTTTTAAAAAAATTAATACATTTAGGATAGAACTGGAAATGTTTTGATTTCACTATCATATAAAATTGTGAATAATTTCATACTCATATGGCCTTTGACTGCATATTTTCAAAACAATATTCTGATACCAGAAATTTCTGCTATATTTTTTCAAAGATCTTTTATTTTGAAAAAGAAATTTTCATATAGAAATGAAAATGTTTGGTTTTATACATTGTACACAGGTAAAATTAATTTGTAATTCACATTGCGAATGAAAAAATATATTTTGATTTGATTTTTTAACTATGCAACTTTCATTGATGTATGTTGTTTGATAGATGATGTCTTCATATATATCATGCCACTGATTGAAAAGTGTTCAGAAAATTAAAAGGATTCAAATCCATATGTAGTATAATACTCAAGTGGTCTGTTACTTTGGGGTTTAAATAAAGGTTGAGGACCTGAAGTGAAAGTATTGATCCCAATTCATGTACCTTGAGAACCGGAATCTGCTTCTCTATTACTACATTAAATTAAAAAAGCTAAAATGTAAAATAACCAAATTGTTTATTGTTCAGGAATTCATAAAAAGTTCTACCACTAGAAGTGGTGAAGCTGGGATGGTAATATATGGACTTTAATTCAAGAGCCTTTCACTCTACAATCACACTAAACCAAACAGGTCATAATTTAAATTAATTTTATTTAATGATAAAAAAAACCTAATAAGACAAAATAACAAGTTAATAGTTAAAGTTTATAAAATTATGTTTATCTAAGACTTCATTTCTGCTAGTTTTGTATGTTTGAATACTGTTAGTTGTAGAAGTATTAATAAACTGAAAATGTATAAAACAAATTGGGGCTATATTGTAGTTCAGGCCTGTATCTGTTAATCCAGCAATAGTCCAAAAAATAATCAGGAATTAGCTACTGTATAAGACACTTCTTCAACAATTCATCAGTTTGTGAATATCAAAACTAAATCTTGAGAAAAAGATGAAATATAATTATAAGGCCAATTGTTCAAATATCAAGTGATTTTTGAAGAAAAGTGGCATGCTGGGCATTTTGTATTACTTTCCTCAACTAAGAATTAATCAAGAACTATTTCTTTGTTTGAAACGATTTTCCTTATTGCTCACATGGGTTGTGAAAAACAAAAGTATAATTTCAAATATGAAAGCAAAAGAATAAGTTTTATAATGGTCTTAAGCTATTATGTTTATCATGAACCTGCCATGACTTTCAGATAACAAAATATTTTAACATCAGAATAATTGCATGTATCTTGAGTATATGAATAATTTAAGACTTACGTCTAGAATTGTTGGAAAAGCATATTGTTGATTTGCCAGTGATGAAAAATGGCCCTTGATAATAATGATTTATATATATACTTTAATAAAAATATAAACAAATATTATAGACAACTACATTAATAAATATTTAATTTATTACATCGAATCGATTTGTTTATATTTTTATTAAAGTATTTTATTAAAACAACATAATGGATTCTAATTCCATCATATGAAATATATATATACAATGTTTTGGGGTTATAAACAATAGATCACTAATAAATAAACCACATGGAAGGATTGCCAAATTAAAAGTGATAGGATTCAAACTGCATTTGCTTGGTCTTTTTTTTCTTAAAAAAAAAAAACATATATATATATATAACTGTTTGATTTCATGAATATTATTAAAATCTCCTTATTTTAGAAGTTTCTTAATCAGTTTTAACTAAATCTTAAAAACATGGAAGTAGCTAATAAAGACGTAGATTAATTATGGATTAGCACTCATAGGAATAGGATACTTCATCACCAATAATGAATGCTACAACATAATGATGTTATATTTTGTTCTATAACCAGTGCACATACATTTGTCTAATAAAACCAAAATTAATCTAGGACTGTTAATACTAGTTAGATCACTCATTGGAACAAAAAGTAAAATGGCTGTTAACTATCATCCTCACATAATCACCATTTCTTATGCTTGCTCATAACCATTATTAAAATGGGCAAAACTCTCCATACAGTAGTACCACTCAGTGCAAGCAGAGTAATCAATGGATTCCAGAAGGTTTGTGCATATAATCACTATCTAGTGCCTACTCATCCAATATCCCCAGACCAGTTTCTAGCTTGTGGCTTTCATCAGTGAATGGTACTACTGTATGGAGAGTTTTGTCTGTTTTAAATATCATCCTGTAGGGCAAAGGTCCCTCTGATGTTTATCTTCAGAAAAACAGAGAATAAGAAGAATACACTATCCACTAGTTAGTCAAATATAATGTGTACTTACAGTTCTCTGTTCTTGATTTATCCTTTACCTTAATATAGCTAGATACTTATTTACTGACTATTAACTAACTTACTAGTTGCACTGACTTTCTACAAAGAAACCAAAGTTGCTTGAATCTTATTCAACATTTATTTTTTCCAAACTCTTACTGATAATATGGGAGGTGGATACTCTAACCATTATTATTATGAGTAATAAATGTGTGCGTATGTGGGGGAGGGAGATAATGTAGAAATATCCACATATAGTATAAGGACATTCATTAATTATAACAACTACTTAATATGACAGAATATAAAGAAAAGATAAATCTTTGCTTTTCATATTCAAACAAAATAAAATAAAATATCTTTTATAAAAAAAAATAGAAAAATATGTACTTCTTATACAGCTATGTGTTTAATAAACTTAATGTACTTTTAGGATTTAATCATATTTTCTATTCTTAATTTTTTCCATTTCAAATCTGTAATGATAAATATAAAGAAATAGTTATCATTCAAGCAAAAATATCAATTTTTTTTCCTATGTTTTAATAGCTGAGCAAATAATTATTGAATATTCCTTTTAACTATAGCCATGTTTATTCTTTCATTTTTATGTTAAAAGGAATTATTGAGCTATTATGAAAAGGGATATTGGCTATTACGGTAAAAAGTTCTATTTCATTTCAATTAACGTTTATCATAAAAGCAATAAGTAAATAAAGCATACCATAGTCCAAATAAAAGCATTTTTTTTTTTTACATATAAAGTTTTCCAAATTGTAAAACTGTGTTTAACTGAAGTAAATAAGAGTTAGCAATTTTTTATCAGTACTTACGTATAAGATAGGCGGTGACGAAAGTCGCTGGCACAAATAATATGTATATAAAGACCGAATTAAACACATTTACAATCTCCTAAAAAGGAAATGAATTAATTTTGTAAGTGATAATATTCCGATGAGGAGAAAGTTAGTAGTCAAAATATTGGTTTTGCGGCTAATTTTACAGCCAAAACGGTGTTTCGTTCAAGATTGTCGAAAGAGATTAGCGATTCGTAACGGAATGTGGACAAAATTGCTTGGTTAAATATATGTATATTATCATTATTTTTTGTGTGTGGTTTAGTTACCACTTGCAATAAATTTACATTGTTAAAAGTTTACTTGTTTGGAAGATCATTTCTAGCAAAAAAACGTAAATGTGTGTTTGTTTCATTTCCAGTAAATAAAGTTATAGGTAGTCATATATCAAAATAAAAATGTTCTCATAAAAAACGTAAATGCTGTATTTTTATATTGGACTATTTCCATCATCTAATATGAGTAATGAATGTCAAACCACCAAGCAGCACATGATCACTATCTTATACTAGCACATAATTGTTTATAAACAAAGCAAAACTGGGTTCAGACCCATATGACTATATAGGCTATTGAGCTTAGATTGAAAATATTTTTGTGTTTTCAATTTCATTCTCATAGTTTTGTAGTTAAGTAGAGATAAAAGGTGGGTGCTGGAGGGTTGCATTAGATCCTAAGATCTAGGTGCTGCTCTCAGATCCAAAGCTCCTCACTGATGATGGCCACAAACCAGAAACTAGTCTGGGGATATTAGATGAGTAGGCATTGGATAGGGATTTTATGCACAAGCCTTCTGGCATTCATTGATTACTCTGGTTGGCACAGGGTGGCAGTGCTGTATGGAGAGTTTTGCTTTGTTTATAGTAATGAATGTCTTTAGAAAAAAAAAAAAACTTTTATTTAAATTATTCCAAATACATTTAACTGTTAGTAATAGCACAATATTTAAATAAAAATTAAATGTTTCTAAAGACATTCAATACTCATATTAGATTATGGAAATAGTCCAATATTAAAATACAACTAGAACATCATCATTACAAACCTTCAGCAAAATGTAAATGCGATTGTATCTTTTCCAGTAAATAAAGATATAGGTCGTCATTTTTCAAAATAAGTATTGCAGGTACTAATACCTATATGAAATCTTACCGCCAACTAATGCATAAGTATCTTTTTGTCATTATAACCAAGCAAAGTTCTTTGTACTGTAATACATTGACAAATTAGTTTTTCAATTTTTCTTTTTGGTTTTTGTAAAGCAAAAGAAAGACAATGTTTTACTCAACTTTTAAAAAAGAAGTAAGAGTAAGATGTTAAATGATACCTTAGAACATTTTTGGAAATGTCATATGACTATTATTCTATTTTCATTCAATATCCTGGGTAAGCACTGAGTATTTAATACTCTAGTCCCTCAAGATTGTTTTCTATGAAATTAGTTTTCATTCAAGATAAAACAAAGTAAATAGTTTTTTTTTAGATTGAATAAAAGCTAACTAGACACGACTCAATTATAATTTTGAAAGGATTGATTGTTTTCTCATCTGATTAACATTGATTAATCTAGTTTTTCTAGACTAAAGATACATCTCACAATTATATAATGCAGACAATGTCAGTTTATCAGAGAAAAATCTTTTAATATTTAAAGATTAAACTTTATTCATTTTCAAGATAATGATATTAATTCTTTTGATGTATCATAATCAACACATGTAAATTGTGATTTCATGAAAAACTGCACCCTATTCTATTTAACAAACCAAACCCTGATTATTATAAATAAACTTATTTATGAGTTGTCTTTATATAATATAGATATATTAAAACCAGTCAGCATTTAGACAATCAATCCCAATGTAAATAACAATCATTAATTTCAAACTGTTGTCAAGGCAACCTTTTAACAATAAAGGTAGAATCCCATCTTTATTAATGGTCTAATATACTTATATAGATACTATAGATTGCAACTTGACCACAGAGATTGAAATTATTGATACAAAGAAGTTTAAATAAATCTCTTTAAACAGATAAATATATTATTGATACAAAGAAGTTTAAATAAACCTCTTTAAACAGATAAATATAACTTATTACGAATGCAAACTAATAAATAGTCAAGTATAACATTACAAACTACAATTATAAATTTCAAATTGCACCAAAATATTACTTAAATAATATCTAAAGTTGTAATTATAAATTTATTAAACGCACATTGATTACGTAAGTAATATTTACTGAGGCTATAACCTCGATAAAATGCGATACTAGGGACCTCTACAGGTGTTTTAACCACAAGCTTACGCATATTATCGAGGTTTTAGCCTCAGTAAATATTAAATAATATCTATAATAATGTTCAAGCTTAAATGATACTAAATTATATATCAGAATTTTACTAAATTTAAAACCTATATCTAAGACAAAAAGAAGTATATTAATTTTTAAACTAATAAAAATGAGTAATAATCTTTTACGTATTTATTGAAAGGTGATTATGGTCTTTTATTATAAAATTGCAGCAATAATAGACTTCTTAAAAAGTATTTTATAAGAGGCTGACCCCTTTTAGATTATAAAGATTCTAAAAATTGTAATTTTGACTGCTTTCCTTGGGAAGATAAGATCAATTATAGAATACAATAAAGAGTTACAATTAGACGTGATGTTGAAGTTTTTCGGATAGAAAAAATTATTGCAGAAATTAAAAGGCAGTGTCCCCAAATATCAAATACACGGATGATAGCAGTTACCTTTGATAAGGGTGCTTAGAACTGACACTTTATTAAGATTGTATTTAATGTTTTCTTCAAGTATACTGTATTAATATTACTTTTAATTTATTAAACAAACAGAACACTAAATTAGTAGGCTCTATATATGGACATACTTGTAGATCACAGATTTGTTCATATAATCAATGCAAAAGCTCATCTGCATTACCTTTTTAAAACCATCAAAACATCACATGATCACCATTTCATATGCTTACGCATGCTGTTAATAAGAGTAATGTGATGTGATGTATTGTGGCTTCTCCTTAAATGAAGTCAAGAATATCTCGGCAATTATGCCCAGATAAACCTGTTAGCCACTTTATTTTCCATTCCCCATTCTAAATTTTCCCATAATCTGCTCTATCCCATTTCCACAACATAATCTTTGTCAACTCTATAACCTTTATATCTAAATCCCCCTTATCTTTTCCCAAACCCAGCATAAAAATCAGTAATTCACTTTCTGTATAATCACTTTTTTCATATTTATTCTTCCATAACTTCATTATATGGACCCTTTCTGTTTTCAAGCATTTACATTCAATTACCAAACTCTCCATATAGTAGTGCCACCAAGTGCAAGATTTTGTAATCAAATGAGCTTGCATTGGAAGCATTATAGTGTTTTCATCTTAGGCTCCTAGTTTTATAGTTAACCAAATAGATAAAAGGTGGCTGCTGGAGAATTGCATTAGATCCTAAGATCTAGGTGCAGTGCTCTAAAATCCAAGATTCATCACTGATAAAACCACAAGTGAGAAACTAGTCTGGGAATGTTGGATGAGTATGCACTATATAGGGATTTTATGCACAAATCTTTCTGCATCCATTGATTACAAAAGCTTGCACTTGATATCATTACTGTATGGAGAGTTTGATATTCTTATTATCTTTTTAATTTTGTTTGTTTGTTTGTTTGTTTTATTTTTTTTGGAATTTGTCTAACTGTATTTATTGATGATTGTTGTAAATAAGTATTTTTTTTTTAAAAAAAATAGTGATTACAAACTAAATTTGGGTTATGTTTATCAATAAATATATGACAATAATATTCAATATATTAAACTACTAAACATCACATGATCATCATTTCTTATGCTTGCTCATAACTGTTATTAAAACAGGCAAAACTCTCCATACAGTAGTGCCACTCAGCACAACCAGATATCTAGGTGCAGTGCTCTCAGATCCAAGGCTCCTCACTGATGAAAGCCACAAGCTAGAAACTAGTCTGGGAATATTGGATGAGTAGGCACTAGATAGGGATTTTATGCACAAGCCTTCTGGTATCCATTGATTACTCTGGCTTGCACTGAGTGGCACTACTATATGGAGAGTTTTGCCTGTTTTAATATTCAATATAAATAATACATACAACATGTATATAAAGAAAAGCTTGTTTAGCACTTTAAAATAAAAATGTTAAATACATCAATATAATATGCTGAGTATGCTTTCAACCAACTAGTTGTCATAATCATAGCTATAATTATCCAAGAGGATTGTGGGATTTATAGAAGAATCATAAAAGTGGTGATTTACATAAAATTTGATTATAAAAAGTAAATGAATTTATTTAAATGAGTCACTTTTTTGATAGAGGGGTGCAGGATTCTTTCTTGTTGATTACATGTATATTGTTGACAATGTGCCAGGTATCTTTAACTTTGCATTTAGTATCATTTCTTTCAAAGCAGACAATAATGGAGGATGTGGGTTATATGTATTATTTATATTGAATTACATTTGTCCGAGAAAAGTTTAAAAATATTGAAATTACATAATAATATGTAGCATTTGAGGAGCCTCTGCATAACTTGGCTTAACTGATGAGACCTGAATGGATCAAAAATGTATTGCTTAATTTATTAGCATATATCTTGTGACGTCTTCAACCTTATGCAAAAGTGTACTTTAATTATAATATCTACAAATATAAGATTATGGATGGCATATTAACTGACAAAGATGAATGGTCAAAAATATTTAATATGAAATATATTTAAACATTAAATTTAAAGCTATATTTAAAATGTAAAAAAAAATATTTAATAAATGCATTTATAAAGTAAACTTGCATAATAAAGACAATATCAATCCATAATATTATTTTCATTTTTAATTAAAGATCCCAAATTAATATTTATCTTTTTTTGACATTTATAGATTTAACATTTTAAGGTGCCATAAATAATTTTATAATAACTATTTCAGACCAATGCAAATGCACTAAATATACATTACCAGTTTTAATGTGTGTGATCACAAAATGTAAAACATATATCTTTTAAGTTAATGCTACAACAACACATCTATGCCACTAAGTTCTAACACATATTGCAACAGTATTGACCAATGTGCATTTGCCAACTGAATAACATATGGGTTTGAATTAATAATACAGTGATTAATACAAATAGTGTTGCATATTAAAATAATTATAAAATGTTGATTTTGCATCAGTTAATTTATATATAAATTAATAAGAATAAGTTCATCTGTGTATTTTGTGTATATAATATTATTAATTAAATAATGGGTTTTACATTGTAATGTAGGATTGTTTTATCCAATGAAATAAAATGACTCTGATTACTACAACCTTTCTTATCTTCTAATTTGTTCTTAAAATCAGATCACAATTAAAGGCATTGAATCTGACAGTATCTCTATTGCTGAGTTTCATATTCCTGAAAGATAATATATTTTTGAATGGAGTATAACCATTAGAAACCAGCCAACACTTAGACAATCCCAATATAGATAACAACCAAGAATTTCAAACTGTCGTCAAAGCAAACTTTCTTTTAGCAATAGAGGTAGACAACAGTTTGAAATTCTTGATTGTTATCAATATTGGGATTGTCTAAGTGTTGACTGGTTTCTAATGGTTACTTATAAACCCATTTAGCCTTGAACATTATTATATTTATTATAACTAAAAAGGGTCTGATGGAGCCAAAATCTCTCAAAACACATTTTGTAAAACTAATTTCTAACTATAAAGCAATAACAAGAGGTTCTCAAGATTTTGCTATCAATAAGAGCAGAAGACAAGCGGTTGAGACGATTGTTCTATGTGGCAGTGCGATTACCAAAGCAACTTGCAATGCATATATGTTCTATTTCCACATAAAATAAATGTTAATACTATTTCATACTTTAATAATATATAAATATATTAATAAATTTGTCAGAGTATGTCTGTATGTGTGTGATACTGCTCTTAATAAATTTTAAGCAAGTATTTTGTAATATAATATTTCTTATTCAAAGAACTAATGAAGTATAAATTAATCTGTGTTTAAACTAAAGCTAGAAATTTTTAAAAAATAATGTTAACTAATGATTTATCTCAGGATTATCAATTAATTATAAACATTTACATAAAATAAAAAAAATAATTGTATGGATGTTAAGTTTATTCATTAACTTAGGGTACGATAAATGGAAAATGGAAATTTATGTACATCATCTTACCCTATAGTGTTTTCCTGAAGGTTTGCAATGATGGTGTTTTTGTTGTATTTTTATATTGGACTATTTCCATCATCTAATATGCGTATTGAATGTCTTTAGTAAAATTTAACTTTATTTAAATATTCCAAATACATTCAACTGTTAGTAATAGCACATCAAACAAGTTAGTATATGCACAATGTTTCGAGAGGTATTATTCTCCCCTCTTCTTTAGGCATTGCTGGCCTGATCAGTGACAGTACTAGCATAGAATTTAAACCTGGACCTTTAGATTCTTGAGTATTGAATTTTAAGGTAATGCTCTAACCAACTGAGCCATCCTGTCAAAGGCAACAATCTGTAATAATTTCACATACTTATCTATGATGTTCCTCCTAATTTCTTCACTTTTTCCTAAAAGCAAAGTTGATTCATGATTTCCATACATTATATATAGTCACATTAGGTTGGCTTATGGGATTTTTTTGCCATTGTCATGTGAGCAGCTTCAATTGGGAAAATACAAAAATATTGAATAGAGAAGAAAAGGTACAAAGAAGAAAATTAAAAAAAGCTGCTTACATGACAATGGAAAAAAAAATCCCATAAGCCAATCTAGTGTAACTATACATAATGTATGGAAATCATTAATCAACTTTGCTCTTAGGAAAAAGTCGAGAATCAGGAGGAACCTCATAGATAAGTATATGAAATAACTATAGACTGTTACCTTTGGCAGGATGGCTCAGTTGGTTAGAGCGTTACTTTAAAATTTCAATACTCAAAAGAATCTAAGGGTCAAGGTTCAGATCCCATACTAGTACTGTCACTGGTCAGGCCAGTAACACCTGAAGAAGAGGGGAGAATAATACCTCTTGAAACATTGTGCATATACTAACTTGTTTGATGTGCTATTATTCATAGTTGAATGTATTTGGAATATTTAAATAAAGTTAAATTTTTCTAAAGGCATTCAGTACTCATATTAGATGATAGAAATGGTCCAATATAAAAAAATTACAATCTTACCTATACTTTTGTATTTCAGATAGCAACAGTAACAATATTGATGTATCCTATCCAAATAAATATATTTGTATTTTAATATCTTAAAATACGACCTTTATTTCCTAAATATGCAGTGATGGTGGTTTTAATAATGACAAAATAAAAGTATTAAAATTACTAATTGCTTTCATTATAAAATATATAAATAAATAATTAAATATAAAAAAATTATAAATCAACCAAAAAATAGTAATATTTGTTCTTTCAGTCTAATCTAAACTTGGGTTATGAAAATGTGTAATCATACAGCGTTGCAAAGACATTAACAAACAGTCCATTGGAGAAAGTTACATATTATTTAAACAAATCCTCGATTTAAATATAGAGGGTAATAATAATAATCATCATAATAATAATGTTTTGTGCTATCTTTAATTAGTTTAATCAACTCCCACTTAATAACACTGGATAAGTCTTTCACTCTTTAAATATAATAAGTCAAATTATTTGCTTAGCACTCCTAAATGATATTTAAAATATATAGCTTATTTATTATTCTTCACTGAATTTATTTGTTAGGCTTCTATTTATTTAAAGGCTTGATAATTCGTTAGGAATAAAACTCTACTAACAAAATATATTTCACATTAATATGATACCTTATTGTATACTAGGGCATTTTCAAAAATTATTATAAACATACAAGGAGCTATGCATAAACTATTCCTTATAGATCTTATTATCTAACTAAGGATGATTAACTCTTTATAAATTTGATGTTGAAAAGTAAGGACCAATAAAACATATAATAAATTCAATGTAGCAAATTTTATATAAGTTTAAAAGTTAGTTACAATAATACAACCTTGTCCCAATGTAAATCATATATTTAATCATATTCAACATCATAAATAATAATATTTATAAAACTGTTACATGTACATTGTATAATAATAATATCTGGAGAACTTTAATATTTGTTATTAAACTATTAATATAACTCTAACTAAATAAAAAAAAATATAATAAAGTTCATTAAGTAATCCATCGATTTTTACAGCAACGTTTATAATCGATTAAAATTTATTCCATGGAAGTATTTATACTTGCGTAATATTCCAACGTTTTGGGGAATTCATGAAACATTCTAATAAAAGCATCAAATATTATATTAAACTCAATTACATTCCTTATGTCATTTAATCCTTATTAGAATTTAATATAAAGATTAATAAGATTCCATTAAGCACATTTGTTAATCCAATCTGGATTGTATTTAACACAATCCATTTTAGAACTTACTGATAAATTTGATTCTTATAATATTTTAATATTTTGCATTTATAATCCCTAATCTATTAGCGATATTAAGATATTTGGCATTTATAATTTATAATACATTTTCCCAAGCACTGGAGGTGATTCTAGTTTATTAATTTATTATACAAATGGAAAGCAATTTAATCAGTTAAAAAAACTCTATAACTTTATATCAAACGATTGCACGATTGGCACTCGTCACTTCTTTTATTAGAAATATTTTATTAACCTGTTGGTTTATAGAGATTTAATCAATTTTGCTATATATAATTTAGGTCATTTTATATTATATATGACCAAGCTATAGTCTATAATCCATAAACATATTGATTCTATTGACTTGAATTAAAATTCAGCATTTCACTAAACTACGAAGTTCATGACTGTATATATCAGTTAAAACTTATTGCTTAAAGTTATTCTTTCAATAATTTATGACGAGATAATCCATAATATTGAGACAAGATATTCACACTTTTTGAAAAGAAGAGGAAAGTTGTTTCAACATTATTTTAAGTGAAGATATAAGCAACTTGATTGAAGTTATTAGACGTATTTTATAAAGATAATATTAGCTATTTCATCATTACTTTAAAATTAAAAAACAGTGATGTGATTGAAGTAATTAGAGGTATCCCATGAGTAAATTTATACAATTTCCATTTGCAGTTGACTGCAATAAATGAAAATTTCTTGAAATAATAATCAATAATAATTCCTTGTTTATTTGTTCTGTTTATCCTTTTCTTATTCTGAGAAGACATTTTTACCAAGTTAAGGCAAAATGCCTAGTGTAAAATTATCTATTAAATCACCAAGGCAAACAAAATGGCTATTTTAAAGTTTAATTTATCTGAATTTTGAATGCACTAAAATTTTGTGAAGACTAACTGTTAAACTTCCCTATTAATGTTAGAAATCAATATTTGACATAAAATGTTTGCTTATATTTAATGGAAATCAGATATTATTTTCCATAAATATATTTCGATGAAATGATAAAATTTTGTTTGGAATGCAAATTCTAAATGGTCAACTATTATCAAGCCATTACTTTTGTTTGTTTAGGAGAATAGCTGATTAACTTTTAAGTTTCCACGAAATAAACTTACAGAACTTAAATATATACATGCTGTTGCCTCTGTGATAAGATAAAGTCTGCTAAATTTTAGTTTTGCTCTATGACAGATGAATATATGTATAAAAAGAAAAGAAGCAATATCCTTTTGTTTTGTTGACAATAATTCGTGAACTGTTTCTGTCTCCCCTTTTAATTTTATAACAATCTTCCTAGTTCTTATGGTTATGCACGGATTTCTTGCGATTTTATTTACAAAATTTTATCAAACAATTTATTATTGTTTTCTCATTTTTTTAATTGATATTATTTAAAACATTAATCATTTTTCACATAACAACTTTATCTCAAATTGGAATTTCTTGTTTATTCCCAATATTCCTATCAAAATGTGCATGTGTATCCATGAATATGCATGCAGGTAATGGTCATTGACTTATAAATAAAGTAATGAGCTATTCTAATGTGCATAAAGATATTGAACTGTATATGACACATTTATGACTTCTGTTATAAGGAAATCATTTCAGTCAGAGATTTAAATGATATATTAAGTGAATAAAATTTTTTTTTTATAATGTATACTTTGATTACAAAAGGGGTAATATAATGTTGATGGTACAATATATATAACCAAAATTACCCCAAATTCGCAACATAACCAGACTAGCCAAAAAATATACTCCAAAACACAATTAATGGTTTCACTGCTACAAGCAGACTTCTCAAGTGTGAAGAACTACAAAATAAAATATTTAAACTAAACATTACTCACAATTCCACTTACATCACATACATCCTTTGCTTCACAATCATAACTGTTTAATAATAAAAATTTAGTAATTTTTATTTTATTTCTCTCAAAAAAGACAACCTTAGTCTCATCAAAATTAATAATGTAGTTTGCATCTTTTTCGTGGATATATAAAGCAGAACTAATATATTTATTTCTAATCCTACTTTTATGTACCTTTATTTTTTCATTTAAGCTCAATCTACTATGATCTATATATACCTTCTTACAAAACAAGAGATAATGTACACTACTCCAGAAGTAGTCTTTCTGTCAAAAATTTTCTTTATATTATTTATAAATTTGTTTAAATGCACATTGATTATGTAAGTAATATCCATTAAGGCTGTAGCCTCAAGCACATGCGTATAAAATACGATAGTAGGGACCTCTACAGGTCTTAAACCACAAGCTTACTCTTTGGAAGTAAGAAAGAGATTTCCCTCCTTATCGGGGTTCCCCTCTTTTCTTCCAAAGAGTAAGCTTGTGGTTTAAGACCTGTAGAGGTCCCTACTATCACATTTTATATGCATGTGTTTGAGGCTATGGCCTTTATATTATTTAATAAATTATTCAAAGTAATAGCCCTTTTCCAAGCAGTTTTTTTATTTCCAAACAAATTACTATTTTTACAGACAATTCTATAAGAAGACAATTTAAATGGCAAAAAAAAATATTTTTCTTTATCTTTTACATTATTAAAAATATTATTACTATTAAAAAAAATACTTTTAACTAGTTTATCAGAGTATCCAACACTCAACTAATTTTAATAAAATTGACCTTTTTGAAACAAAGCTACCCCATTAAATTGTATAGATTGGACTATTTATATCATCTAATATAAGTATTGAATGACTTTAAAAAAAATTTAACTTTTATTTAACACTTTCCGAAAAACAACTATGGATCAACATACAAACACCAGTTTTTACATTACTGTAGTGTTTTTACGCTTATTTTAAAGCTTAAAAAGTGATGTAAGATGCTGCCCTCTCTAGAATTACTTTACAAGTAAAAAATCAAAAATATTAACATAAAAAGCCACAACAATGAGAGAAGGCAGGCTTTCCTAGATGCTGATTGGTTGGTTCACATTTTGAATAAAAGAAGAGCACCTGTCAACAATTTTCACCCCTCCAACTTCTTTGTTTTGATTTTCAAAATGAAAATGAATGTTTTAGAGTGTTTTTATTATTTTTCATACATATTATAAATTATTTTGATAAAACATGCTGAAAATATAATTATTTTAGAAAAATTGTAAGATTTTAGTAAAAAATTCTTTAATTTTACACAAACATAAATTAGCATTTATTTTTATATAGTGCTATATACAAATGTATTACATTCAAATATCAGCCTTTCAAGCTAATTGTTCATGCGCTTTGAATATTCATTTATTATTAACACTCGCAAAGCACATGAACAATTAGCTTGAAAGGCTGATATTTGAATGTAATACAAACATAAATTTAAAAAAAAAACAGTGCTTACAACAATTTTTGACACCTGTCAACAATTTTCATTGCCCCAAGCTCTTTATTTGATTTTTCAAACAAAAATGAATGTTTTAGAGTATTTTGTTGATATTTTTTTTTACATATTATAATGTATTTTGATAAAATATGCTGAAAATATAATTATTTTAGAAAAATAGTAAGATTTTAGTAAAAAAAAATTTACTTTTACACAAATGTAAATTGAGAAATAAATAAATGATGTCCGCACCACTTTCTAATTTGTTATGACCTAATGCTATCAAATATTTTTATAATTATAAATAGAAATTTATTTTTGAAAAAACTTTCATTCACTTTCATAATGTGACAAATTATTAATATACTTTTTACAAACAAAACTAAAACAAATATAATATTAAAAGATGAATATATTTTTACTGCTAACTTTATTAATTGACCAATCAAAAGTTGTAAAACTTTAATTTACTTAGCCAATAAAAACATTCAGTTAAAAAAAAAATTTTTTTAGTGAAAAAGTTAAATATTCCAAATATGTTCAAATTTTAGTAATAGTAGACAGTTTAGTATATGCACAATGCTCTGAAAGGTATTATTCTCCCCTTTTTCAGGTATTTCTGGCCTGACCAGTGATTGTACTAGCATGGCAATTGAACCCAGAGGCTTAGATTCTTGAATATTAAATTTTAAGGTAAAACTCTAACCAACTGAACTATCCTGCATTTTTGAATATTAAATTTTAAGCTAACACTCTAACCAACTGATCCATCCTGCAAATATTAACCAGTGTGCTATCACTAATAGTTGAATGTATTTGGAATATTTAAATAAAGTTAAATTTTTCTAAAGACATTCAATACTTATATTAGATGATGGAAATAGTTCAATATATAAATACAACTAAAAACCATCATCACAAATCTTCAGGAATTCACCCCTTTAAATAATTCTAATGAGAGCAGTTGTATTTCAAAAAAGACAATTTTATAAAGATTATTTGAGTATTGGCTACACTGATAAATATGTTAAAAGTATTTTATTTAATAATAATAATATTTGTAATAATAGAGGATAAAGAAAAATATGATTTTATTTTAATACCATTTAAATTGTCTTCTTACAGAATTGTATGTAAAATGGCAATTTGATGGAAATAAAAAAAATGATTGAAAAGGGGTATTACTTTGAATAATTTATTAAATAATACTATGGAAATTTTTGTTAAAAAAGCTATTCCCGGAGTAGTGTATATTATCCCTTATTTCATAAAAAGGAATATATAGGTCAGAGTAGTTTGAACTTAAATGAAAGAATAAAGACACATACAATTTAGGGCTAGTGGTAAATATGTTACTTCTGATTTATGTATTCATGAAAATGATACAGACCATACTATTAATTTTGATGAGGCTAAGGTTGTCTTTTTTGAAAGAAATGAAATGAAAAGAAGAATTAAAGAATGTTTATTATTAAAAAATTATGATTCTGAAGCAATTAACTTATTTACAAGTTCTTTTAATAGCAAGGATGTATGGAATGTAAGTGGAATTGTGAATAATTTTATTTTAAATACGTTATTTTGTAGTTCTTTACATTTGAGAAGTCTCCTTGTAACAGTGAAACCATTGGTTGTGTTTTAGAGTTTATATTTTTTGGCTAGTCTAGTTGAGTTGTGAATTTGAGGTAACTTTGATTACTTTATTCACCAGTTTAGCTTTGGCTTGTTTATATATATATATATATATATACACACACACCTGGGTCTTATTTTATGCAGTAGACATGTTCCTCAGAAAATGCGCACAAAAGAAATCGCACAAAAATAGACTTAACTTACCTTGAAAAATAGGGGATAGGTTCTACTTACCTTAAAAATGGGTGGTAGGTTCTGTCATTTTCAGAAATCACATAAAAGCAAAGCAACAAAAAAAAATCACTTTAAAATTCACATTAAAAAAATAAAGAAATAAAGTATGACTAATAAAAAATTTCAAATATTTGAAAAAAATTAATACAAGACAAACTTTTTTTATTAACTACAGTATTTAATTTTACATTTTTTCATACATATTTTAATCATTACTGCTATTTGACAATATGTGTTCATTTGTGAACTGGTAAGAAATCAAATTCGTGATGTGATGTACAACTAATGCCACTTTCAGTCTTGTGTTGTGTTAATGGTTTTCTGTTTCTATATTTAAAAAATGAGATCGCAATCAAAACAAAAAGATTTATACATTATCATTAAAAAGATTATTTTCAGTTTACAAAATCAATAAAATATTCATTATTATTTATTTTAAAAATTTAAAAAAATATTTATTTCTGTTATATCTAACAAAATACGTTTTAAAAGTTTAAAATTTTTCAATATTTATTGCAATATTTTTATACATAAGTATAAATTTATTATTATTATTTACTCTATTAGTATAAGTAGGTTATTTACATATAAGCTAAGATTCTAAATACAGCTTCAGGCCATATTCATGTTAGCTGCTAATATAACATTATATTTTTGAAAAAAAAAAAAGGTATTTCACATCAAAATAAGTTATTAATAATTTACATTTCTTGATATCTAATAAATATAGTGAAATATGAAAGGTATTAAGAAGAAACATGAATTGCATAACTTCAAAATCACATTAAAATAATTCACATAAAATGAGACCCAGGTGTGTATATATATATATCATACTGTTAATGAATAGTGCTCTATGTAAAATTGTTGTTTATAATTATTCAAATAAAATTTTCATAAATAACGTGAAAGTTTTAAAATTAATTGTAAAAAAAAAAAACAACAACATAAAAATAAAATCATTATGACTAAAATAAGTTTCATAAAAAGAAATTAAGATTTTAATAAATAATATGTAAGTCAGAATAAGTTTGAGAGAATTGTTGTTTATAAAAGTTTAGAGTGTTTTTAAAAAAAGAAAAATACAGTTAGCCCAGGGAAAAATAAAACCCTGCATCATTTGTAAAGTTTTATGAATTAATTTAAGAGTAATGTGGGGGAGGGAATTTAACTTAGAAAAGTTAAAACTATAAAAGTTTAAAAATAAATCTTTTACATGAAATTAAAATACTCTTTTTTCATTTAATTTAAAGAAATGAAAATATATTTGTGCATAAATAAAGATTGTATTGAAATATAAAGAACATAATAAAATGTGTGCGTGTTAAGAATAAAATAAAATATGAAAGTTAAATATAAAAGGAAAGCTCATAATTGAAGTTAAAAATTTCCCTCAAGGATTGTATATACTGATAAGCTACATAAGAATGGATTAGCAATGACTACTAATTAAAATCCATAAACAACAGGATTAATTAAACACATCTTAAGAATTTAATCAACAAAAGCAGTGAACAAATTAAAAAACTAATTAAAAAAGGATAAAAAGATCATCATATAAATAGGGCTGAAAATTTTGTTAGGCAGTCTTTCACCTATTTAGATCCAGACATCTATTAGACATAGTTTTTTAAAAACAATGCAGTGTTAAGCTGAAAGTCTGAGCATGTGGCCAGCTTCCAGCCTCAGTCCAGTAGCACATTAGCAGTCTTCCCAATAGAAGCAATGCCTGTCTAATAATCTGAAGCCACCAGGAATGTTTAACTGCCTGAAAAAGAAATAGCACAGAATCTCAATCATCAGGAATGCAACAGAAGTCCCAAAAATCCAACTGGTTGGTAAAACCCATATGCAGCAGCAAAGAGCAAGAAGCCACAATGTTTAAAAATTCTATAGGTAATAACATTTTCTTATTCCAATTCCTGATATTAATTAAAGTAGCCATTGCAATCTTTGAGTATTTCCAGAGCCAGCATAAAATGAACTATTTATGTGCTGGTGTAGTGTAATGATTAGATGTTGGTAGAACTTTCATAAACATTCAAGTAGCTTATGGAAAAATATATGTGCATGTTTTAATGCTTTGTATTTATTTTAATCCTTTATGTTTACATTACTATTGTGTGTTTCATTAAGAATGTGTGTGGTTATTATATTTATAAGATCATTGTTTATATTAATTAAAAATTTATAAAATTAATTTACAAATTATATTAAACATTTTATTTAAAATAAGTTATTTGTCTGCCAATCACGGTTGGCCAATTCTTTAATTATACCACTAAAAATAACTTAGCAGAGAAGTTAGATACTTTAGTTTATTCAATATTTCCATTGACCTAGTTGGGATTTCTTAGGTGCAGAATTAGTTGCCATTATTCAGAGTATGTTAACTATTTCTGGTAGTTAGCAGTGCTCTGAATGACAGATGTTGAATCTAGCAGTCGAGAAGATCTATGGCCTGCAAATGTGGTTGTAGTTATGTATCTTATATATCTTTGGCCTGGTCATAGGTACCATCTAAATATTATGCTTCTCTGCCTAAGAGACCAATGTGGTGCAATACTTAAATTGCAGCTGGAGTAGATCGAATTTATAATATATATATATATATATATATATATATATAATAAGACTTATATATATATATATATATATATATATATATATATAAGTAAGTCTTACAATTTTGCTTTTCACATTTTTCTATTTTTATTAGAGAGTAAAAATGTTATGTTATATGTTTTTAATCGATCTACTACTCCACCCAGTTCAATATATAGTAAAAATAAATATTTTTTATGAAATAACTTTTTAAAATTCAGTTAATACACATTTAGTCAGGTACACAGCACATTCTTCACCTAACAATTCTACAGATCATACAATATAATTTACCATATGTATATCCATGACTCAAATACAATCTGAGACTTCAAGATTAAATTTTGTTGGATTATAAAATATATTTATAAAATTTATGGTTAAATTATTTTTTAAAACATTATAAAACTATAGAGTGCAATAAAAACATAGATGACTTATAATTGAAGATTATTATATTCAAGAATATAACTATAAAAATATTAGTTTCCTTTCTATACAAAATTTTCTACTATAAACTATTAAAAATAGCTTTTAAAAATAAAGTCTATAGCATGAAAGTTAACACAATAGAAATTTTCCCTATACTATATTACCATCTAATACAAGCCATAGTAATCAATGGATGCTAAAAGGTTAGTGTATCAAAATCTTTATCTAGTGCCTACTCATCCAATTATCCCTGGGACTATTTTCTTGCTTATGACTTTCATCAGTGAAAAGAATTGAATCTGAAAGCATGGCAGCTAGATCTCTGGATCTAATGCACTCCTCCAGAAGCCACCTTTTAATCTTCCAGTTAACTATAAATCTGTGAGACCAAACTGAAAACAATATTTTCAATCCAAGTTAATTCATTTCTATAGTCAAATAGATCTAAACCCAATTCAGTAGCTATATATTTTTGTATCTTTGATTTTTTAATAACCATAGTGACCAACATTCTTTGGCTAGGATTGGTATTAAACCACTATAACATTACATGATCACAATTTCTTATGCTGACACAATCTGTTAACACAGAAGATATTGCAACCTAGTGAAACCATATTATCAATGGATGCTAGAAAGTTAGTACATCAAATTTCCTAGTTAGTGCCTACTAATCTGATATCTCCAGACTAGTTTCTAGCTTATGGGTTTCATTAGTGAGAAGTTTTGGATCTGAGAGAACTGCATCTAGATCTTTGGATCTAATGCAATCCTCCAGCAATCAACTTTTACTTTAATGCTATAAACCCAAACCGAAAGCATGATAATATTTTCAAACCAAGCTAATTCATTTATATAGTCATATAGATCTAAACCTAGTTCAGTTTAGGCTCATGAATTTATAGTTAACTAAAATGATAAAAGGTGACTGCTAGAAAGATGCATTCGATTCAAAGATGTGAGTGCAGTGCTTTCAATTCTATGCTTCTCACTGATGAAAGCCATAATCTAGAAACTACTCTGGATATTGGATGATTAGGCACTAGATAAGGATTTTGATGTCCCAACTTTTTATTGTCCATTAATTACTACAACTTATACTAAGTAACAATATTGTGTGGGAAAAGTTGTTACTGTGTTATCAGATTGTGTAAACATACAAAATTATTAATTATGGATGTTATAGTGGTTTAACATGAAAGTTAAAAGGTATAAAAATTGTCTAATTCAAGAATTTTAATAATTAATATAATTAATAAAGAAAAGGTACAATCATATACAAGTGAAATATTTTTATGGGCAAGTATTCAATGTGACCTATAAATGTTTTGCTAATATATATATATATATATAAACTTAAGAGCATGCTAATGCTCTAAACAAGCTTTTTTTTTATTGTTATGATAAATGCTACTACAAGAGAAGGCATTCAAATCATCTTTATCTTAGATTGTCCCCATGCCCAGATCAGTTTCGACCTATGGGTCTCTTCAGTGAGGAGTTGGGACATTATATTCAAAAAACCAACTCAAGCTAAGCATTTATCTAAAAGATAATTCAAGATCTAAACCTTTAGACATCTGCATGTCTTTAAAGTCAGCTCTCCAACTGAAAAAATTACATGGGCCTGAACTCCTCACTGAAGAGACCCATAGGTTGAAACCAATCTGGGGATGGGGACAATCTAAGATAAAGATGATTTGAATGCCTTCTCTTGTAGTAGCATTTATCATAAAAAAAAGCTTGTTTAGAGCGTTAGCATGCTCTTAAGTTTATATATTGGTAATTGCAAGCTATATATAAGTCATGTGACATCTGACTTTTTATTATATATATATATATAAATATAAAATTCTATGTAAATATACTTGCTATTCTATCATTTTTATTATCTTTCTTGTTATATTGTAAACATTCATTTATACATAATATATTAGATCTTATATGTAACTTGTATTTATGCTCATTGATAGATGTTTTATTTGTAGCATGGATATACAGAAGATTGTATATAATCAACTATGTTAATCAAAGATTACTTATTATGTACTATTAATGTGGGAACATTGTATCTGCTACATTTGACTTCAAGAATCTTAGCAGAAACTATACATTAGTATACAGTAGGGAAAACAATGTATAATATATTGAATTTTGCATGTATAATTATTTCAAACACACATACATGTAAATAATTAAATACCAAATAAATATGTAAAAATGTTAAAATTAATGTTGGTAATATATATATTAACAATAAAGAAATTCCAAATTTATTCCACCTTTATTGTTAACAACAGTTTGAAATTGTTGATTGTTATTGATATTGGGATTATCTAAGTGTTGACTGGCTTTTAATGATATATATATATATAAACAAAAAAAGACTTATAAATCCAATAAATAATATTATATTTCAACCAGAGGACTGGTTTTCATCAGAAAGAAAAAAATGCACAGTAAAATGGCGATATATATATATATATATATAAACAAGTTATAAATTTCATAACTTGCTTTTAAGCTTGCATTTAAATGATCACTAGATGGAACTTACCAATAGCTCTAAACAAGCTTTATTTTTATAAGTGCCAAAAGAGAAAGAATTCAAAATCTCTATTAACGATAGAGATTTTGAATTCTTTCTCTTTTGGCACTTATAAAAATAAAGCTTGTTTAGAGCTATTGCTAAACTCCATCTAGTGATCATATATATATACAATTAAAATGTTTCTTAAAATGTACACTATTCTTTTCTCATATGAAAGAGAATCGATTTTCTATAGTAATCATTATCAATTTGTACCTACTACTTTGATATTCAGAAACTATCCATTATAACATGTCCACCATTTTTTAAAAATGGTATCCATTTTATAGAATGCTAACATTATGGAAGTAATGCCAAGAATAAAGATTAAAAACTCATTTTGATGACCTATAATAAAATACACTAAAAGTAAGTCGAAAACACATATAATGTGATAATTTTTATTCAGTATTTGTGTATTATAACTTACAGTAAACATATTACTACATGAATGACGAAAAAGCTTTTATCATAAGTATAAACAATCTTGGCAAATATATATATAAATATTATTTGGTGCATTATTAAAAGAAATCTTTGGTCATAAACAGTAACAAAGTATACTAAAAATATGTTAAAAATACAATTTACTAACTTAATTTTTATTCAATATTCTTGTAAATGCAGTTTGTAATATATATGCTTATACATTTAAGACATAGAAGTATTTCATTGCAAATATAAACAATCTTGTTTATAAAAGAAAATGAAAAAATACAAATTTTATTCAGTATAAATAAATAGTAATTTAAGTGATCTAAAAATAAGTTGAAAATGTTTTGATTAGCTAAAATATAACTTACTAATCTAGTTTTTACTTAAATCTTGCAGTGATAAAATTATCAAGCTATTCAAATGTTTTTCTTCAAAAATATTAATAATCTCAACAACAGAAATAAAAAAGAGACATACTTCAGTAGTAAACCAACAACAATTAACTGCACCAAAATTGAATGACAAAATGTGCCCTAAATGTTACTGATTTTTATTTAATTAGGCATTACCTTCATAATAAATAAAATTGGTGGGTTATTAATGTGTAAAATGTGATATTACAGCAAAAAGAAATTCAAAGTTTTACTCATTAGATAAAATACAAATTAATGTTTATTAGGTAGTATAAAATGCATCAAAAATAAATTAGAAAAAGTATATCATGTTAATTTACTTTTTTTTGTACAAGTTTCATTTTAATTTATTGAATCATGATTTACCAGGATATCAATCTCATTGGTATAATTAAAAATGGCAAAATATTTACAATTACTGCTTTAAAAAAGCCATGATAATGAGTTTATCATATACTATATTCACTCGCAAATTAATAGAATATTTTTATTATTAATAAAAGCTTAGAAAATTAATTTTAACAATCATTTACCTTTTGAGATGACAAAAAAATCAAGTCAGATGTCACATGACTTAATTTAATAAACTTCTGTTTACAAATGTTATATTGTAAACACAAGCTTATTAAATTAAGTCATGTGACATCTGACTTTATTTTTTTTGTAATTTTATTTTTTGCTATGATGGCATTGGCGATTTTATATTGCTAAAGCTATTAATATATATGTTGTATCTGAACTTAGTTCAGTCCCATATGGCTATTTAAGTTAGATAGCTGGATTGGAAGACATATGGATGTCTGAAAATTTCAGAGTTTCTACTTAATAGTTATACATTAGATAAAGTGCTAGGCTTGTCCTGGTATTTTTAATCTAATGATTGAATATTCTAATATCTCACTGAAGATGCCAGTAACAGAAACCGGTCTGAGGTTGGGGGTATTCTATAAAGCTTGTTAAGAGTTTGTTTTGTGAACTCTGTATATAACTTTTTGACATATCTTTATGATGGAGTAGAATTATTAGGTATATATAAAAATGTTTATTTATTGATTACATCTTTTTTCAATTTCCAATTTTGTTTTTTTTTTTTTCAAAGTTTTGGCATATTTTTGAATCTATGATAATAAGTTAATTTTTTTTACTTCAGAAAAACATTATAATTATTATTTTTTATATGAGATTCTGATTTATGATGAGTTTTATGAAATTGATTGCTCTCACTTAGAGTAAAACTGTATCTACACATACTTATCATCACCATCGTCAACCATTATCAATCCACTGCAGGATACATCTCTCCAAGTTCAATCCATCTCCAATCTCTAGGTTCTCTTCTCCACATCATCCCTGCACACTTTCTTATTTCATTTATCCAGCTCACATATAGCCTCTTTCTGGGTCTTATACAATCTCTTGGAAACCAATTAAAATTTTTAATTGTCCATTTACTATCATCTCTTCTAGAAATATGTCTAGCCCAACTCCACTTCAGTCTTTTAATTTTTTCAACAATATCAGTAACACCTGTTTCTTCTCTTTCTCATATATTACTTTTCGATTTCCTATACACAACTTAATTTCAAAATTACAAATATAATATTATGAAAAAAATATTTTTTATAAAAAATTAGAGTAATATAGTTATAAAAAAATGGTAAACTGATAAAACACACACATACATATATAAGTACTAATTGTATGTGTGTGTAATATGCTTAGTCGATCAAGTCTCCTTTAAAAAAAAAGATAAAGCTTATTGTATCCATTATTATTTTTGTGAAAAAAAAATAGACAATAATAAAATTAAATCTTAGATTACGACCTTCTGATTTTTGAAGTACTAAAAAATGTAGAAAATGTAAACCTATACCCTCCCTCCTCTTTCTGGAGAACATGGAATATTTAAAAAGTTAATGGAGCTTCTTAATCATTTTGATGTGCCAACATCTTTTTAAACAAAGTATGAAGGGGAAAATAATTTCTATTCATTTTTGATTCATTAAACTGTTCTTGCAAGGGTTACAATACCTCAGTTACATAGGAGAATAATGTTACATTCCATCAAAATGTCATTTTAATAGTTTTATTCTTTAGAATCCATACAGCTTGAAGAACTTCACAAAATTTTCTCGTGATCACATTGCAGTTTCTTTTTCTCTATTTTTTTTTTCTTTTTTCTTCTCTTCTGACGCTAAAAATTCTTTATTAATCATGTCAATAAATTTATCCCTCCTGAGTTTTTGTGCTGCCTGAATAATTTTTTTAACTTTTCCATCAAACTGTTAAAGCCATTAATAACTTCACTCCGTACAGCCTTCCAGCATACATTTGCACTTTTTGCTTTTAATTCATTGACTGGCGATTTTATAAATGCTACTATATCTGCAATAACAAATTATTTCCAGCATTCCATTAATTAAGCATTAGAGTTGGCACTAAAAACTGATTAATTCTGATCAAACATTAAATGGGAGTACGTGGTAGTATTTAAAGCTAAAAATACAATCTTTATATTTGTATTTTTTTTTTTGCTAAAAAATTCAGAATAATCAAATGCATTGACTATCATTATTCCGTTTTTTTTCTGCCTCGGATGATTTTTGATTCACGTGGGATTAAACAATTAAAGATCCATTTAATAAATAGAATAGCAATGATTCAAACTTTTTTGTATTAATATTACAAGGACAAATAATTTCAACCCTGTCCTTGAGGATATTTGAATTTTTGTTTTGTAAATACCTCTTGGCTTTATTATATAACTTTCAACATAGCATTAAGTTTAAGCCAACAAACCAATATTGATTGCTGAATCTGTACAACTATTCAATATCTTTAAGTGACAATTTTGATGCAGACCTAAATATTTCTGAACTAACATGAAGCCTTCTACTGGGATAGTTTTCCTGTTTATATTTTCCACTCACAAAATAAATGCTTTTCAATTTAAATTATATCATACTATTTTAGGAGTATAAGTAATAGTAGTATTTCATTATTTTACAAGTGGATGAGACATTTTTATTTCAGATTTTTTTTTCTTTTACAGACAAATTAATAATTTTATCATTTAAAAAGAAGCATTTCATAAATTATTTTCACCATGAAAGATAACTGTGTACTTTAAAACCATTTCCAATAAAAAAAAATTTTTTTTATATACTACTTCAGGACAGCTGAGAAACGTCTTTTGGCCAATTCACTCCCTGATGAATTTTTTCGTATTATACATTAAAATGTGTGTTAAATGGTATATTTTAGTATAATAAAAAAATTTCCTGAAAATTTTGCGATAAAAGATGCAAAATTCAAAATTCCCACTTTTACAATAGACATAAGTCCCACCCTGACATGTTCAGCCATTGTGTGTTGCAAAGGCTGAAAAACATTCAGCATTTTATGACAGTGAAGTTTCCAATGATGCATAAACATGTTTATTTGCGAATTTATTATGGTTTTAGATAATTTTTTAAAAATAATTTGCACTATATTTATTAGATATCAAGAAATATAAATTATTAATAACTTATTTTGACTTGAAATACTTTATTTTCAAAAATATGTTATATTAGCAGCTAACATAAATATGGCCTGAAGCAAATTACAAAATTCTACCTTTGACGTAAACAATCTACATTATGTTTACAGTAAGAAAATATAATTTTGCAATAAATATTCAAAAAATTTAAACTTTTAAAGCACAATTCATTAGATATAAGAGAAATAAATAAATATTCATTCACATTTTTAAAAATAATCAGAAATAAGAAATATTTCATTGATTTTATAAACTGAAAATAATCTTTCTAGAAACAATGACGTGTAAAGTCTTTGTTTTGATTACATCCTTATTTTTTTAATATTTACAATTTATTTCAGTAGTAAACAAAAATATCTATCAAATGAAGTCAAATTTATTTTTTTCTGATAAGTAATAACCATTTTATCATATATTTTATGTTGACATGTGAGACAAAGCAAAATGTCAGAAATAGCAAAATACGAAAAGGTTAAAAAAGTATAAAAAATATTATTTATATATGATGGTTTAAATTATACAAAAACATTAATAAATGAGTAAACATGACTAAGTTATGGTATAAGATGTGAAGAGAAACCTAAATGGTCAAATAATATTATGTGCACATTTATTCATTTACATTCATCCAAAAAACTAAAAATAATAACAAACTTACTCTATAGATTCTTTTTTTTAAAATGAATAGTAAAGTATCATACTTTTATAACAACTAAATACATTAAACATCACCATTGTTTATGCTTACACAAGCTGTTAACACAGAAGCTAAATTGTCCATACAATAGTGCCACTCAGTACATGCCAGAGTAATCAATCGATTCTAATATATAGGTGCAGTGCTCTCAGATCCAGAGCTCCTCACTAATGAATGCCAAAAGCTAGAAACTAGTGTGGGGATATTGGATGAGTAGTTATTAATTTTATGCACAAATATTCCTGCATCCATTGATTACTCTGGCTTGCAATGAGTGGACAGTACTGCATGGAAAGTTTTGCCTCAGAACCAAATACATTCTGAACAATATTATTTTTCTTCAATGACTTTTTCCCCAATGGAAATGAAATAGCTCTCTCATTATCAGCAGATTATAATCTCTCTAGCTGTTGGGATGTTTTTAATATAAGCTGAAAAGTGTTGTTAATAAATGTGATCATGTATGCCTCTTCAAGACAGAAAAATAGCTCCTACCATATCATAAAAGGTATTAAATTTATGAATTTTGTTTTAATTCTTTGTTCATTTATATTTTTTGGACAGCTTATAATTAAAGCAGTTTATATTGATATACAATGTATATCATAGCTTTGTCATAATAGTATCAAAATCAATGCTTTTCTCTAATATAGACATACTTTTTTTCCATATAATGAAATACCATTGGATGACAAATTTAAATATTTTATTATTTATATATATAACATTACAAAATATTAACAAACCATTATCTAATTTTCTTATATTTATTCTGATGCAAACTTTAAAATATGTACAACCCTCACAAATATATTCTTATTCCACCATTATAAAAAATGTACCTAAAAATTTGCCTTAGTGATCATTATCAATTTACACTTACAACTTCAATAAAAAAGCAACTAACTGCTAAAATGAACTTAAAAATAATTTTATATCATTTTATTTTTTAAAAAATTTCCTTTTTAATAATAGCTATTTTGTACTATTCCTGATGTAAAAAAATGCTGATGCCATGGATCATATCAAAAATACAAATTTTATTTATCATGTAATTAAAAATGCATATAGAAATAAAGAGTGCTGAAAATAAATTGAAAAATGTGTACATTAACTAAAATATGATTTGCTTATCTAATTTTTATTTAATATTGTATCAATACTAGAATTGCACTAAACAACACATGATAACCATTTCTTATGCTTGCTCAAATTGTTAAAGCAGGCAAAACTCTCCATATAATAGTGTCACTCAGTGCAAGCCTGAGTGATCAATGGATACAAGAAGGTTTGTGCATAAAATCTCTATCTAGTTAGTGGTTACTCATCCAATATCCCCAGACACATTTCTAGCTTATGGCTTTCATCAATGAGTAGTCTTGAATATGGGAGAACTGCACCTAGATTTTAAGATTTAATGCAACCTCCAGCAGTAACCCTTTCTCTCTAATTAACTACAAAACTATGAGTCTAAAATTTTAAAAAGAATAATATTTTCAATCCAAGCTCATTAGCTCATATATTCATATAGTTCTAAACTCAGTCAACTATAGCTACCACTATCCTATTAAGCAGGATTGGTAATAAACCACTAAACAACACATGATCACCATTTCTTATGCTTTCTCAAACTGTTAAAACAGGCAAAACTCCATATAGTAGTGCCATTCAGTGCAAGCCAGAGTAATTAATGGATGCATAAAAACAGTGATGAAGTGATGTTTAGTGGGTTAATATCTATCTTGCCTAATAGGATAGTGGTGGCTATGATTATTAAAGAACCAAAGATACCAAAATTTAAGGGTACTGAACTGAGTTCAGACCTATATAAATATATAAGCCAATGAGTTTGGATTGAAAATATTATGTTTTCAATTTTAGACTCATAGTTTTGTAGTTAAATAAAGATAAAGGATAGATGCTGGAGTGTTGCAATAGATCCTAAGATGCATGTGCAGAGCTCTCATATCCAAGGCTCCTCACTGATGAAAGTCGCAAGCTAGAAACTAGTCTGTGGATATTGTATGAGTAGGCTCTAGATAGGAATTTTATGCATAAACCATTTTGCAACCCTTGACTACTATGGTTTGCACAGAATGGCACTACTGTATGGAAAGTTTTGCCTGTTTTAATACTAGAATTGCTAATGTATCTAATTATTTCCCATCATAATTGTAAACAATTTGTCCTAAAATATATAGTTTTAATTATTATATAATTAAATAAAGTTTTACCACTTAAATTACACTAAAAATAAAGTAAAAATTATGTACATTGTCTAAAATACTTAACCTAAATTTTAATTGGCATCCTAAAAATAGAACTGCAGATGCATTTAAGTCTTTCATCATAAATATAAGCAATTTCATAAAAAAGTTTGTTTATTTTCATGATTAAAAAAACTATGCTCACATACAAAAATCAATTACAGCAAAAATTAATTTTAAAATGTGTATAATATATATATATATATTGGTGTGTTCAATTGGATTGCTACTGTAAAATAATTAGTTCATAAAAAATTTAAAAAATTTGTTCATTAGATAATTGCAAAATAAAAGTGTTGATTATATAATAAACTGCACCAAAAATAAACTTTTAAAATGTGCATTTCTTTTATTTGGTTTATTTTAATTTTTTAAATCATCATTCAATGGAATATAATCTTGGTGATGATATTTCACTACGGCCATTAATAATGGTTTAAATGTTGAAATTACTGCTAAAAGAAAATGCGTAACAACATCTGTATTACCCTTATTAATGACGAGTTAAACACATTAGTTACACACAAGTTAATGACGTTCTAACTAAGAATATCATTAGGAAAACATTTATTTATTCATTATATTTTAGTTTTCTCATTTTTTTTTTTTTATCTGTCAAATGCGTTGACCGGGAAGCGAACCCAGGACAGTTGCTTGGTGTAAGGCAGCTATACAAACCACTAGGCCACTAACGCTTGACTAGTTTTCTCAATTTAAAATTTTTATTTTTAATATTTAAATCTTATAGCGTATTTTGACTCTGTGATAATAATTTTTTAGCATAGAAAATCATTATCATTATTTTTTTATAAGAGATTTTGGATATATGATGAATTTTGGGAACTCAAATGCCCTTGTTTTTTAAGATAAAGGTATACTTTTAATTATTATTTTTTAAATAAAATAACAGCTATAAATTGAAATCTTCCAATTCTCTTTAAATTAAACACACACACATATATATATGTTATTTTTTATTATAATATATTTATATATATAATTTTTATTTTATCTTCAATGTTTATCTGTAATAACTTTGCATTTATATGTTAGCATGTTTAGCAAAATAGATTATTTTTCTTTCTTCAGTTATTTGTTTGGATTGTGCACTGCTCAATATGCGAATATTATTTAGACTAATTAATATCTGTTAGTCCATAAATTCTGTATGCAGTCCAGTATTTCACCCGTGTTGTTTTTATATTATATATAACCTAAAATTACTATAGCAGTATTAAAACAGGCAAACTCACTATACATATTGCCACACACAGCAAGCTAGAGTAATCATGAAGGCTTGTGCATAAAATCCCCATCTAGTCATGTGATACTATAGCAGTACACAATTTCATATTTAATTAAAAATTATAGAATACTTTCAATATATTAACATCTATTTATGGTTAATTTTTTTTTTTTCATATGTCAAATGCATTGACCAGGAAGAAAACCCGGGCCAGCTGCTTGGAAAGCAGCTATGTTAACCACTAGACCACCAACGCTCGACTAGTTATGATTAATTTGTATTTAAAAACTCCAATACTTACTTATCTGTTAATATTGGCCTTCTGGTTCATCATGTGTTCATCTCATAACTTTTTTGATTTTTCCTTTTTTTTAATTCCTGTTTTCACAAACTATTTTAAAAATAATTTGATCAAAACCACGTCCATATTTTTCACGATTATAAAACACTGATATATTATTAGAATTAGTTTTTTTATATGTAAGACAATGGTGTACCATTCTTGTACTTAAATTCACTTTTATATCTTAATGCATACATAATCTTATTTAATTTTTTTTTATATTATTAATTAATCTATTCAAGCTCATAAGTACTCAAAAGTTAACATTAAATTTATTAGCACATGTAACTCTATTTTTTTTAATTATTCAACATAAATCATAATGGCATATAACTTGTCTCATTTTTAATTTTTTTATCCATATTAATTTAAAGTATATCATATATCTATTGAGCCATTTTAGTTTTATCCTATATATAAAATTAAATATTTTCTATGGATTGTTATTCCAATAAAGAACAGAAATAGGAATGTTTTGTCCATGTAAACAGAGATTCACTTTGTCTTTGACATTGCTAGGAAACTATCAATTATTATTAATTGACAATCTCTCTGAGGTTAAATAGATTTTCTCCATTTAACCCATAATAGCTCTTTTGATGGGATTTATTGTTGAAATAAACAGTATTTTACTTTAAACCCAGGTTGTTAAATGGATTTAAACTCAGAAAACTATTTTATATAGGTGTCAGAAGAATAGCATTTTTCTTTACATTCTGTAAATAATATTTTGAATTTCTCCAGAGAGTTATATATATTGAATTAAATACTTTCCATGGATTGTTATTTTAATAAATAACAGAAATAGGAAGAATTTATCTATATAAACAGATATATTTATACTCTGCTATTATTAATAATACAAAAACTCTATAACAGAGAACAAAACATTAAATAGACTGAATATACTTTTGCTGCATAAGCATCATAGTCAGATTTGTCAATAAGTTTGAAGGTCTATTTAGTTTGTTTTGCTCTGTGTCATATATATATATATATATATATATATATATATATATATATATATATATATATATATATATATAGTAATGTGATAAAATTAATGATGCTGGGAAAATGATCAATATAATCTGAATAAACATAGCCCAATCATTGACCACCATTTTGTAATGGAATATTGATTATAATATGGGATGATAATATAAAAAACTTTAGTATGTTTCAGAATTTAGACATCATTCATACCAATATAAATCTAGCCTAAATGTGGAATGCCATTTATAATAGCCCTAAAGTTGATTTGGCATTTCATAATAATTATCACCTGTACATGATCATTATCGGCTAGCATGGGGTAGCTACTTTGTAATAATAATAATGGATCTTCTACCTCACTACCTCTCTACATTTGTTCAGTCAACATTTGTCATAAAATAAAAGAAATTGACCTATAGATTTTTAGACACCACTTACTACTGACATTATATGGACATTAAGGATCATGAAGAAATGCCCTTATGATTTAAATATTATTTGCAACAGAACAAAACATGCATCAATAAATAGTAACTCTGTTATAACCTGTGTAAAATTATCTAACTTGGTCAATGGCCACACTAGGCAATAAAAATATTTTCCATACATAATTATTTAGATTGCCCACTACACTAAAATACTAATGACAATCTTTATTAAAATCTAATTTATTCAGATAATATTTAAAACAAAAGAAAGCAAACAAGATCAACACTTCAGACATCATCAAATCTATTTACTGTTCCAAAGTACACTACAATAAGCAATGAAATCACATATCATCACCCTAAATCATAATGTATGGCTAAGATATCTGTTTGATTTATAGTTGAATTATATCAAATTAGAATCTACAAGTAACTAAGTTTTGATATACTTTTACTAATCTAATATTATTTATAGTACTGTGAATTTACTTTAACATTTAATGACATTCTATTTAAATCATATAGTTTCAAAATAATTATAATAACATTTTGAAAACATTTTATAAACCTATACTATTTGTAATGTTCGAATAAAATAAACCCTAATTTAATAAAACGTTAAATATAATATCAATATTTCATTCATATTTTACATAATATTGATATGCAATTATTGCTTAAGTTTCACATGATCACCATCTCTTATACTACGACATAATTGTTTATAAACAAGGCAAAACTCTTCATGCAGTAGTACCACCCTGTGCCAACCAGAGTAATCAATGGGTGCCAGAAGGCTTGTGTATAAATCCCTATCTAATGCCTATGGATGAGTAGGCAGTAGGCATTAGATAAGGATTTTATGCACAAGCCTTCTGGCATCTATTGATTACTCTGGTTGGCAGAGGGTGGCACTACTGTAAGGAGAGTTTTGCCTTGTTTGTTGCTTAAGTTATTTTTCAAATGAAACACTCTACAATAGTTCATCATCAATAAATCTATTAGATAATCTTGCATTTTGCAATCCCCAATCACATCATATATAAAAACCATACCGTAGGTTTCCATTTACCGACTTACAATCACTGATATTATTCATTTACCTACATCTCCAATCAATCGATTATGAAAATGGATTTTATAACAACTAAACTATATATGATGATAATTGGCAATTATCCAAGCCAAAGATAGATCTTAAGTTATACTAGTTCATAAAATTTATGATCTCCACTTCAAAGAAGTTTAAAAGTAATTAAGACAAATCATTCTGACTAATGACAGAACAAAATCTATTAAGATTTTTGCAACCGGACAAGATAAGCAAATCAACAATGCAATCCTGAACTAATGAAATTATTTATACCAGTAATATTGACTTAGATAAGTAAACAAATATTTAAATATAGTAACAAATATAAAAGTTATATCTAATCGGACTTAATAATAATGTGTAAGAATATATATATATATATATTTTAATTCTATTTCACTTATCAAAATTAGTTTGATCTTGGATCAAACTTTAAGCACCAAAAATTATCTTGCACATTCAAAAGAAATAATTAGATAGATTCACCGGATTTTAATCAACTCTAAATTTATTGGTTAACAATTAAAAATTTATAATAATAATAAATATATATATATATATAAAAGAACAATAACAAATGATATCTACAATAGATTAAAATCATAGTCAGATAAAAAGTATAATACTATGTTTTTTTAATATATAAATAATTGATGGTTTATTACTGTATCAGAATCAATAATGAATAAGATTAAAAAATGAATAAATGAAACTATATATAAAGCTGAAGGAGAGATTTTAAATATCTTCCTGAAACTTTAAATAGAGTATACAATGATAAAAAAAACAGTGATCAAATAAAAATTGATCTCTATTTATTCATTAATGTAATTTCTAAATAATTAAACTAGCAAAAAACCCATTATATTTAAATCCTTCTCTATCTGAATATCCCAGAGTTAAATCGTGAACATACAAAAAAAAATATTTGAAAACATCGAGTCGTATTAACCTATATCATCAGATAAGAGTTTAAATCATAAGAACAAAAATGAATCTCTCTGACCTTTTTATCATGTGAATCCTATAATAATCCATATATATATATATATCATTTAAGCCTATGTTTTAAAATAAAATATGAACAAAATGTAAACACTCTTTTTCTTTTAAGAAAAAAATATATACAGAGATGTCATACCATCTAAGTAAAAAGTCTGTCCATTTTCACTCACTAGTCCATCATGGTTCCTGGTTTCTTGTTTCTGATCCTAATGCATAGAGATAATTTTCTTTTAAGTAGAGAAGGCAAGCATGAATGATAAATATCATGGATTTGAATTCAATTTACTTTTGTGTTTAAATTCCAATATTTTCTTTTAAGAGTATAAATGTATCCAAGCTTTTAAAACAGCAGGTACTTAGTCATTGCAAAATAAGACATTGCTGGCTTATTGGTGATAATGTATAAAGAGAATTTTTTTCATTGACAAAGTTCAGTTATATCTAAGTGAATAATAAATGCTAGCTTTTTTTTTTTAAACTAAGAAAGTGAAATTTAAATTGCTTAGTATTACACATAAATTAAGTTAATTGACCTTGTGAAATTCATTGATCTGAAATATGATATCCATATACACATAATTAAGTTTGTATTTATCATAAATAAATAGATGAAATCCTAGATTTTAATAACAGAATATTATTTTTTATAGCTGATTTGTAATTCAATGCACTTTAATGGTTTTTTCCCCACATTTTGCCATATCCCCTGGAATTTCATCAATAAATTACCCAACTGAATGAGCAGATGGATGGGTTTATCCTCTAATGTTTAAAGAAATCAATCATTTAAATTAATATAAAATTTTAACAAGTTTTAAAGATGAATTTAAATGTGTCCATTTAACCAATAATAAAATTACAAGAACTCAAGTTGCAGTATTTCAGTTCTATTTGTAATATGCTCTTGCTGACATCAATGTAGTCAGGACAACTTTTGAATATCACTCAAATTTCACTTGTTACTGTAAGAAAATTGTTTAAGAAAATTTGCCTCCAATTAATAAGAGAAATGAAGATTTTAAAACAATTGAATATAGTGAAAATAAAATCGTGTTTTACAAGTTCAATATTATTTTTTATTTTAAACCCAAAATAAAGAATTCAGATTATATTTTCAATACATTTTAATGAATGTATATATATAATTTATTTTATGGATGCGAAACATGGACACCCTATCAAAGGTGTTAATTTTTTTATTTAAAAATACTTTATAAAAATGTAAAAATACAATGACAAGATTGTAAAAATAATCAATATGTTTTCCAGCTTGTTAGATATGATATTATTGAGTCCATTATTGTAAAATCATATCTTCATTGGATTGAGCATGTAAAATGAATAAAAAATGGAAGACTTCCTAAAAGAGTGTTTTATGGTATGGGTTTTATAAGTAAGATAGACCTCATGTACATTATAAAGTTTATCTCAAAGAGTGTTTTCCTAAAGATTTGTGAGGTTCATATTTTAATTATATACTGGACTATTTCCATCATCTAATATTAATTATTGAATGCCCTTATAAGAATTTAACTTTATTTAAATATTCTAATTACATTCATTTGTAAGGATAGCTCACAGGTTAGTATATGCACAATGTTTCGAGATTATTATTTTCCTCTAATCTGGGTGCTATTATATTTAAATAAAGTTACATTTTTCTAAAGACATTCAGTACTTAATATTAGATGGTGGAAATAGTCCAATATATAAATACAATTATCTCAAAGACATTCTAAATTGCAATGTCTGTTGTTTCCATTGGGAAGATATGGCAAAGAATAGAATACTTTGAGAAGCTATAATTGCACACGATTGATGTTGAAGTATTTCAGAAAGAAACATGTTTTTTGTTAAAAAATTGAAAGACAATATTGTAAAATATTAAGTAAACAGAAAAATGAATCAACATAATCTATATGTGGAGTGGTCATATTTGATTTTATACACTGGTTTGTATACTCATTTGAAACTGATCTCTAGAGTAGTTTCTCTCTCTCTTTTAGAAATAAAATAATTATATTCATTCTTTTTTTCTTCTTCTTCTTCTTCTCTTCTCCTCTTTCTCCTCCTCCTCCTCTTCATCATCATTATTATTATTAATATTATGATGATGATGATGATGATGATATTTCAAAGGTAACTTTATTAAAAATCAATTGGTTTCATTGGTTGTAGGTTATACATAATGTTACATGGTCATTCCATTACAGTCTGTATGTTTCAAAACAGTCTCTTTGCATTTCTCTCTCCTTGTATGCCCTGTTCTTTGTATTTGACTCTCGATGTTCTATCTTGTTGCTTCTTGCTTGTATCGTTTTTGTAACATTGAATTTTTCTGCTTGCTTTTGTCTTTTTCTGTTATGTTCTTTATTACAATGTGGCCTGTATTTTAAAAAGAGACCACATTGCTGCAAAGATATCAGGTGATGCAAGAAGTCTGTCTCTTTCTTTTATTTCTTGTAATTTGCTTTTATAGATGTTAAGGGGTGTCTTTTGGGGTAAAAGTGCATTTGGTGCACCAGAATACATACAAGCTGCAAGTGGCTGCCCTTATAGTTGGTATTGCATTTTTTTTTAAGTTTGCAGTATCTCATCTATTGTGGTTCCATTTTTCCTATATCCACCAACCATTATCTGTCTTACTTTTTCAAGTCCTGAACAGTCATATATGAAATATTCCTGTGTTTCCTCATCCCTGTGACACAGCATGCACAGGGGATCTATATTTAGGTAGAATCTTCGGTATCTTATAAAGTGAGTTGTTGGTAATGCTTTTTAAATTGACTTTAATAATAAAATCGTAAAATTTTGTTTCCAGGTACCATTTTCTAATTTTTTTAAGGAATTGGCTATTATCTATTCCTAGTACAGATATTTGGTTATTTTCAGGTTGTTTTTGGGTTAAAAAATTGTGTATAAGCCAATATGCATGTATAAGCCAATATGCATATTTAATAGGGCTTTTAAGCGTTATTTTGTTTTAAATATTTTCAATGCTTTCAAGCAACGTAAAGATATAATTATTTGTGGGTGGTGGGCGATCTGCGGATGTGATTTCTAATATTGATTCTATATCTGGAAACCTTTTAATTGTGGCTAATGGCAGATTAATATTATAATAACAACAACAACAATAATAATAAATTATCATCATCATCATTATTATTATTACTATAATAATAATAATAACAACAACAACAACAACAATAATAATAATAATAATAATAATAATAATAATAATAATAATAATAATAATAATAATAATAATAATAATAATAATAATAATAATAATAATAATAATAATAATAATAATAATAATAATAATAATAATAATAATAATAATAATAATAATAATAATAATAATAATAATAATAATAATAATAATAATAATAATAATAATAATAATAATAATAATAATAATAATAATAATAATGTAGTCAGAACATGGAATAAATAGAGAAGTTCTTATACTTGTAAAGCTTTGTCAATCAAACGGATATAAACAAATGTCATAGAAAAATAACAGGATTAGAATGTCTCATAGATATGAATCTTTTTTCTCAATTATTATGAAAAGTGAATATCATGGATGAGTATTATTTATTAATCAAATTAATACAAGATTTACAATATATATCAAAAGACTTCTAAGTACTAGCTCAAATTGTCTAAGATCTATATATAAAACTAATCTGAGAATCAATATATTAAATGACCTTCCTATAGTTCACTATATTTATACTTTCTTCCTCCTCCCCCTACTTTTTTTTTTACTGTTTGCAAAATATTTAATTGACACATATCAAAAATATGTTACAGGTCAATTGCTTCTTTAAATTTTTTTTTATTATTATTTAAAATTCCTGAAGCATGAAGTTTTTTTAAACTTCCAATCTTCCTCCCCATCAGTTTGAAAAAAAAGAAAAAAACTACATATATGCTAGCGAACTTTTTGAATATATATATATATTTAACAAACTATTGAATAATAATTAATTTTAAAAATACATTATATGAATATATGAAACAATTTGAACTTTTTATTATATATAATCAAGATATTTTAAAGCAATAATTTTTTTATATTTTCGTATCATAAAACTGTTACCTTTAAAATAGGTACAAATGATCTCACGTTAATGGATCTCCTGCTAACCCACGGGAAAGTCATAAATAAAACACCATATAATGGTTTCTTTTAAAGTCACATTGCATGTACTGATGACGTTTATAGATATATAGACTCATTAATCACGATTTCTGATAAACTATCTATATCTGCATAAAATCATGTAACGGATGAATATTTGTGCAATAAGTTCAGGATTTTTTTTGACAAAGATCATAAGCCAGAAACTAATCTGAAATAGTAGATAGAATATCGCTGGATGAAGCACTCTTAACAGCATATACCTATATGTACTGAGAAATAGTCATGTCATACTTGTTGGTTTAATCTGTAATCATCATCATCTTTGGTAATCTCACCATCACACACAATTATTCAACAGTAGCTTTAAATAAAGAGTACAAATCAAAAAATGTGTCAAATGTTAAAATTAAAATATTTTTACATTTATAGAATTGATGATGATGATGATGATAAAATTTATTATTATCAAACCATGAAGAATATTTGCATTAATTAAGATCCCCCCCCCTCAGACTCCAAACACCCACTATATTGTTTCCACACCACTCTCTGGAACTTCAACCAGCTCAAGTGTCTACTAACCATGAACTCATAGCTTGAACATCATACGTTATGAACTATGGAATAAACAATGCCCATTTGAGAGTAGCATGGTACACCTGCCTCATTAACCTACCAATTCAAGAAACTTTACAAGATCATTTCACCAACATACCTCAAAAGAACTTTAAATGCACAACACACAAACAATAAGACAGCCTTGACATCTATACTGCTAACCTACAAATAAGCATAATTTATGTACAGCCATAAACACTCCACTCTCCAAAAATATATTAATAAATATCACCATGAACTTTCATGTATTTATCTCATAGTGCTATTGAAAATCCTATGTAAACCTAATCTGATATATCTATGTTGTTATGCAACAACTATTCTTCCCCCAACTACTGTAAATCAACTTTTCTTTATGATACACAAAATTGTAAACCTTCATTGTATATGTAATCTCATGTATCAAATTTTATATAAAAACTCATGTTTTACACATGCAACTTATGTAACACATGAACAATAAGACTGCCATGAAAACTATAATCATTTGCATCAAATATGCCCAATTTATATACAATTATATTTGAACCTAACACCAACCCCAATCTCTCCTCATATATCTTTCCACTCTTACAATCATATGCTTCCATGTATTTGTCTCAAGATCCCACTTAAAAATTCTATGTAAACCTAATTTGAAACAATTATCTTGTTATGCAACAATCATTCAGCATTCAATTATTGTAAAACATGTTTTTTCCTTATCATAAACAAGATTGTAAATCCTTATTATATATGTAAGATTATGTATTAACTTGTATCTAAGACATCATGTTTTTGCATGTAACTTATGAAATTCTTTTTGTTTTAATAAAGCATACCTTTGAAACATAATAATAATAACAACAATAAAACATAGGTTAATATATAAATTTACTGTGTACAGAAAAAGCATTGTATTACTTTGAAAATATAACATGGTTGAAAGCCAATTTGTAGATTATTCAGTTTGTTAATAAATAGGTATCCAAATTCCTATAAAGTATTATAGAATAAATGTAAGCTAATTTATATGGTAAAGGCAGGCATTATTCTCTTCAATTTGCTTCTTTATTATTATTATTATTATTATTATTATTATTATTATTATTATTATTATTATTATTATTATTATTATTATTATTATTATTATTATTATTATTATTATTATTATTATTATTATTATTATTATTATTATTATTATTATTATTATTATTATTATTATTATTATTATTATTATTATTATTATTATTATTATTATTATTATTATTATTATTATTATTATTATTATTATTTTTAGTTTCATTTTTTATTTATATTATAGTTTTTTCATAAAAAATAATTTTGGTTGGGGGTTATTCTTATAGTGATATGGACATATCATCAAGAGATATTGGTTTCTATTCAATTGTACTAATTGGAAACTAATGTAAAATCTGATCAACAAGCTTCTGAACCAACCTTTCATTATCAGAAACAAATTGGAAAATCATGATTAATTGGACCATTTCTTCAGAATGTGATCTTATTTAAGTAACATACAGTTACTAGGATATTTCAGAGAAATATCATTGAATTTATCGAATCTCAGTGAAGGATACCATAGCATGGTTAAAGAAAGTGAAAAAAGTTGAGGTTTAGAATCAAAATTAAGGGTAGATAGAGGTCCAATATGCAGTTATCAAATATTAAATTTTAAAAAATGGGGAAATTCCATTTGGTATCTGGATTTTGGACACCAAGACTAGAGAAACTGTTATGGTTGCCATAAAATAATTAAATTGTGAGAAATGAAAATTATATAGTCTGAGGGTAGAATCTAATGGAAATTACATTCAGATATGATATTAAATTTTTTTCAGAAAAAAAGGTTTGCTATAGTAAAGAACCAAAACCAGTAATGCAGGATGTCATGTAATTAGACTTTAGTACTAGTATGTGATATATATGAAAGTATTTATAATCCAAAGATCAATTTTATACATCATAAAACTAATTTTAAATTTTTTTATATATACATATTGGATTGTCATCTATACTCATTTATGAATGGTTTTTAAAAGATTTTTAAAAAAGATGTTTCATTGATAATCCTAAAAAGAAAGATAGGTATGAAATTTAAGAAACAGAGCAAGAATAGAAAAGCTTACAGAGGATAATATGGTTTAATGGGTAAAGTTTATCTTTTGTCAAGCAATTAATGTTGATTATGGTGCAATTTGTCAAAATGTTTCACCAATTATATATATATGTATATATATACATTTATAACTTTTAGATTTTACTTATATATACGGAGTTTACTATATAAATGAACAATTAAAAAATAATTAAATTCTTTTAAAGATATAAGTTAGCATTACAAATCTATCATGACATAAGTTGAGGAAAATCGGCAGTTGAAACCCTCATGTTTAACAATCTATTTGTATGTGAACATATACAGATAGATATGTTCTATGAGATTAATAATAAATAAATGGTTTTGTATCACGTGATGTAATATATTCAATTTTCATTAATCTTTCGTCACAAATGCTGATTTGTTTTATTTTTGATAATATGTGATATCTTTTAGATTTTCATCGATTTAAAGCAACAGGGACAAACTTCACAATATTATTGAACAATTTAGTCCAATACTGAGCTTTTAAAATTGGCCACCATGCTATTAGTATGTCCGACATAATTGAAAGATCAGAATATAAGGTTTTAATAACTATGCTTCTTATATTAGCCAAATAATAAAATAATCTCATACTATTAAACTTTTTTTCAGAAAAATTGTATAAATTTTCTTTTATTTTTTATACAAAACATCATAAGCATATATATATACTTTACTTTTTTTTTTTTTTTTACTATTCTTTCATACAAATTGATTTGGTAGAATATTTTGTAAATTTCAAATCTTTTTATAGATCTTTCTTTTAAATTTATCTATCTCCATCTAAAATGTTTATTATTAAAGACATTGATATTCAAGACAAAAATATTAAGACATTAATGACAAACTTATTTAGATATATTTTACATTTATCAACGTTACTATATACACTGTGCCTTTTAAGAATTTATAGAAATTTATTATTTTATATACGATAACATTGGATGAAAAAACAACTAACCTCTTGCAGAATCCACATTTCTATCAATCAACTCCAATGTTATTAGTTGTTTAGGAGAGCAACAGAGATCACAGTGAACATAACTCAATCTCTATTTAATAATATACTCGCAATGTTTAATTTGATATTAAAATTTGAACGTAAATTTTATCAGTAATTTAAATAGAAATTGAGTTGCGATGATTGATGTGATCTCAACTGGTCTTCTGAACAGCTGATGAAATCAGGTTTGATTAACAAAAAAAAAACATCCTGCATGTGGTTTGTTAATTTTTAATCAAACATTTCCATATATAATACTGTAAATTTCTTTACACAGAGGCAAAACTCTCCATACAGTAGTGCCACTCAATGCAAGCCAGAATAGCAGGAAGGTTTATGCATAAAAAATTCTTATCTAGAGCCTACTCATCCAATATCCCCAGACTAATTTCTAGCTTGTGACTTTCATTCATTGATTACTCTGGCTTGCACTGGATGGCCCTACTGTATGGAGAGTTTTGCCTCTGTGTAAACAGTTTGTGTAAGCATAAAGAATGGTGATCATGTGATGTTTAGTGGTTTAAAATTTCTATACAATTTTATAGAAATCTACACAAAATAATGTTTATATATTACACATTTGACTTGATAAATACACTTTGTGAAAATACTATTTTGTTATCTTTCTTTATTATTTACAATTGGTTAAAAAAAAATTCAGTAAAAATATAATAGAATTCTCATGTTTGATTTCAGATCGTATCATAAATAACTGAAACTGCAGAGATAATAATGAATCGTAGATAAATACATTTTTAACACAGAAAACTTTACTATGTGTTCCCCTCTTTTCTTCCAAAATGTAAGCTTGTTGTTAAGACCTGTAGAGGTCCCTACTATCGCATTTTTACGTTACGCGCATATTCTTGAGGTTACAGCCTTAGTAAATATTAAATACAATTTAATATAAAAGTTACATATATTGTGATATCAGCAAAAATAAAACTTATTAATATATCCTTCTTCTTACATTTTGCAATGAAAATTAATGACAATAAAATGAAAACGAATAATATACATAAGCGATATTAAAATCATAAATTTCAAGTATTACTTATCTCGAGTATAAAAATAGAAGCATTTTTTATGACGTTTAATAACTGCAATGCATTAATTACATTAAGAATGAGAAAAATGAATTTTTAAAATATTGTTTTACTTTTATATTTTATTTAGTAGTAACTTTAAACCATATAAATCATAATACTGTTTTGTTATTATTATTTATTTATTTTAACTTTACATGCTTTGAACACATTTTATTCGATATTTTTTTTTTATATCAAGTATAAAAAAGGAGGGAGGGAGGAATTGCCTTTTAATGACTATACAAATATAAATTTATATTTCTAGACACAAATACTGACCTCATTGAAAAAATTAAAAGACTGAAGTGGAGTTGGGCTGGACATATTGCTAGAAGAGATGATAATATATGGACAATTAAAATTTTAAATAGGATTCCAAGAGATTGTAAAAGACCCAGAAAGAGACGACATGTGAGATGGATGGATGAAATAAGAAAGTGTGCGGGGGTGATTTGAAGAAGCTAAAGATTGGAGAAGATGGATTGAACTTGGAGAGACCTTCATCCTGCAGTGGATTGATAATGGTTGATAATGATGATTACTAGACAACTATTGTAATAACAAACATAATTTTATTATGTTATACTTGAGATTTAAAAAAGTATATCAAATGTTGTCTTGCTGCTTTACAAGCAGTTGTCCCGGGATAGTGGGTTCACTTTCCGGCTGATGCTATGACACATGGGGAAAAAAAACATTTCCTAAAAAAAGTATCATCAGAAACAAGGAGAAAAAACAAATATGGGATGAACTATATTGCCAATATATTTTCTCTGCAAAATTTGAGCATTAATGATAAAAGCATAAACCACATCACTAAATAAATACATTTTAATATCATATCATTGAAGAGGGGGGGGGGAATCTGTAATTATTGTGAACTACATGAAAATAGGAGTGATTCCAGAACTTTTAGTTTATCATTATTTACCTGTTCAAATGTAGAAATGACATTTGATAGGATCCCAAACAAAAATGAATCTAATAGAAGAAATGCTCTCTCTCACCATATATATATATATATATATATATATATATATATATATATATATATATATATATATATATATATATATATATATATATATATATATATATATATATATATATATATATATAATGGCTTGAGTAAACAGAGAATCACTATGTTGTGTCAAATAAGTGTTATAATGTCTGGCCATGATTCCCTTAATGAAAAGAATATTATTTTCTCGCCTTTATATTGTTGCTAAATCCCAATACATTAAAAAGCTGTGAATCAGCATGGAATTTGTGTATTTTTTGTATTTAATAATTGATCTCTGAGATAAAAAACTATACCAAAAACTATTAGTGATTTTGATTAAAATTAAAAGTATATATATATATATATATATATATATATATATATATATATATATATATATATATATATATATATATATATATATATATATATAATAAAATCAAAATTACCCCAAATCCAAAACTCAACCAGACTAGCCAAGAAAATAAAATCTAAAACACAACCAATGGTTCCACTGCTACAAGCAGACTTCTCAAGTGTAAAGAACCTCAAAACAGCAGCATATTTATATTAAACATTACCCACCATTCCATTTACTTTCCATCCACCCTTAATACTAAAAGGGACTTTTACATAAGTAGCAGTGAAACCATTGGTTATTTTAGATTTTACTTTCTTGGCTTGTCTGGTTGAGTTTTGGATTTGGGATAATTTTGATTATTTATTGACTAGGTTAGCTTTATGCTTTTTTATGCTTTTAATGATTATATATATCTATATATATATATATGTGTGTGTGTATTTAATGTTTACTTATATCTTCAATTATATAATGCTATTTTATGCATGTTCAATTTGGTTAGAATGATTATAAGACATTTCATATCCTCTATGATGGATTTAATTGTTAAAAAAAAAAAAAAGAACAATCCATCTATTTATTTTTTATTTATAAATTTGTTATTAATATTTAAATAATGTATATTTTCTATAATATACTTAATGTAATTATCATCATCATCACCAACCATTATCAATCCACTGCAGGATGAAGGTCTCTCAAAGTTCAATCCATCTTCTCCGATCTTTAGCTTTTCTTCTCCACATCACCCCTGCACACTTTCTTATTTCATTCATCCACCTCACATGTGGTCTCTTTCTGGGTCTTTTACAATCTCTTGGAATCCATTTTATGATTTCAATTATCCATCTATTATCATCTAATCTAGCAATGGGCTTGAACTCAGACTTTCAAATTCATACAGTTATCCAATCCATCTTACACATCTAAAACACATTACCACATACATGTGAAAAAGATAAATGATTTCCATTACATGCATTTCATACTGAACCTGCACTCGTCAATTGTTCCAGAACACCACTTCCCACATCTATATACAATCAGTGTTTGGTTTATATTAAGATTGCAAACCTTTATTTATCTCTTTCACATGTATGTGATCATGGGTTTCAGTTGTATTAGATGGATTGGGTAATAACTAATCTTTATTATTGCATTGCCAAATGTATATAATATAATATTAAATCATCTAGGCAGTTGATTACTGTTCACAATGCTTTAATTACCACTCTCTTTTACAGTTTCGATTGCCCCTAGGGAATTTGAAATTTGTTATTAATAAAAAGTATTCCCTCTGTATTCACAAATTCATTATTCACAGTTTCAGTTATCCATTGTTAAAAAAATATTAAATAAAAAAAATTATAAATTTGAATTTATAAATTTCATTTGCACATCCACTTGTACAACTGCTACCATAAGTCATCTCTCAGCCATGAGATTCTCTTTTTCTTTCAAGATTCATTATTGTAGTGCTTTCTATGTAATACTACATTAGTCTATTTTTTATGTATTTTTTTTTTTTTAAATGTCATAGCATCGGCCGGGATGCGAACCCGCAAGCAAGGCAGTCGCGCTGGCCTCTCGACCACCCATGCAAGACATGTATTTTTGATTTCTAAATGTAGATATATTGCGATAGTAAATGTCAAGCATTGGTGATTGAGAGATCAGCGACAGCTGCTTTACAAGCAGTTGTCCCGGGTTAATGGGTTCGCTTCCCGGCTGATGCTATGACATATGAGAAAGATAGTAAACCCATTGGTTCAATAGTGCTAAAAAGAATCAACTAAAAAGTTTTTTTTTTTTATGAGAACAGAAATTTCCAATTTAGATTATAGATATGAGTATAGCCTTCCCAAGGGGTATCAAAATAGCGATCACAGCTTAAGACAAGGACAAAATGTATTGCTAAATTTAAAAATTCATGGCTAAAGTTAAACTGGGATAAAACCCTTCATTAAAGAATTTAGATCATCAATGCCACATTACACAGAGGTATAATTTATAGTTGTATACTTCATAATAAAATAAATAAATCTATCACCACACAACTATAATTTCGATGAATTATATTCTGTTTAAACATACGTGTAAACAAATTTCACTTTTACAAAACATTTAAATGTGCATGTATGTATTTGCATGTGTGCATAGATATAATAAAAAGATGTTTTCTAGAAATTAAGAATATATTCAATATAAAACCATAGGTATAACACATAAGTATATAGAAAGTGATAGCCGTCTATTTAGAAATTGTAATTTCGTTGATTTTAATAAAATTAGATAGTAAACTATCATTTGGTATAAAAATAAACATAAAAATTGTTTATTTGTCAAGGGTTGGTGGTCGAGAGGTCAGAACAGCTGCCTTATAAGTAGTTGTCCCGAGTTAGTGGTCGCTTCCCGACCTATGCTATGACACATGAAAAAAAAGTATATTTGTCCTTATAATAATTTTATTTGAAATACTTTTTCTATGTAAATTGTATCATAAATATAACTGATTTTACTGCACAGAAAGCAACTTGAAGGACAATATCATCTGGATGGAGCTCATTGCCATGCCTACCTAATTAAAATTTCACATGCAAAGTACAATCAAGTAAAAAAAGGAATTCAAATTTTCATCATATTTCCATCACGTGCTCCACACTATGTAAAAAAGCATCAGTGAAATGCAGTGTTCTTTTCCCTTCGTTCCTTTGCTTGAAAGACTGTAGTAGATCTTTTCATTGTAATTGCATAGCTGGAAACCACTATTGTCAGCTAGAAGGGGAATCATCAGATATTCCCTTTAGCAAGACAGATATTATCCATATGATCATCATAATTATCAGAATAACTTACCAATAGAAACATAATTAAGTATTTAATAGCTGGAGTTGATAAAATTCAAAAATTTTGCCATCAGATTTTTTTTTTTAACCTGGAAATATTTAAATTTATAGGTGAGAATTTTAGTCTTTTAAAAGTACAGGATGGTTTGTCAACTATGATTAATAGATGGAACATTACACTGTTTGTCAATTTTATGTAAATTGTCAATTAAATTTCACTTGTGTGAAATTCTGATGTAACCTCATCTATGTTTTGCCAATTTATGAAAGCAACTGAAATTGTTGGTATAGTAAACGTCCCTTGCTTCTTTAATTCAAATGAAAAGGAAATCGCCTGAGAAATCCCCAACTTAATTACTTTTTTAATGGATTAATTTATAAGAATTTATGATACCATTGTCATTTGCCTTTAAACAAGATCACTATGTCATGAATGGATTAATGTGACTTTTATCTCACCCGTGAAATGAAATTTTTAGAAATGGATAACAATTAATTTGCTATTTACTATAATGCCAAGTTTAAAATTTAATAAATAATGATGAAGTTTATCTAAAGGAATTTTACTAACATGAAATCCATTGGAAGAAGTAAAATGTTCATATCAACTTAGATAAAATTAGTCAAGCATTGGTGGCCCGAGTTCGCTTCCCGGTCAACGCTTTGACATATTAAAAAAACTTAGATAAAATTATTCATAAGCTTTCATACGTCATAACAATTTTATGTGACTTGTTGTTCTTATTTTTTATATATAATAAATATAGTTGTAAGCATTAGGATTAGTCTGTGTTCTCATCAATAATAAGCAGATCAAGTAGTATGTTTTCCTTTTATTCAAACTAGAGTGAGGTTGCTCCTTTATTATTATATTTGTTAAATAATAATATTCCTAAATTATTCTATAGAGTATGAGATTCTCTTGTTTTATATACCTCATATTTTATTGACATATGTCTCATGTATCGCAGTGTGTACATCTTAATAGACATGAATAAATAACATTTTATTTATATAGTTGAAATGTATGTATGACAATAATGACAAATTTAATAAATAGTAATTATTCCATGGCTACAGGTCTGGTACAGTGTTTTGTTTGAGACCATAATGTTGTATAAATGGGCCATGTAAATATTGCTCTTGTTTAGTAAAAGATAAATGTTCCCTAAATAATAAGATTAACAAAACAATGACATTAGAACACTGTGTTTTAAAACAGGCAAAACTCTCCATACAGTAGGGATATTGGATGAGTAGGCATTAGTTAGGGATTTTATGCACAAGCCTTCTGGCATCTATTGATTACTCTGGTTGGCACTGAGTGGCACTACTGTATGGAGAGTTTTTGCCTGTTTTAATAACAGTAATGTGCTAGCATGAGAAATAGTGATCATGTGATGTTTAGTGGTTTAACACTGTGTTTTGAATATAAGAAATAATGGGGATCTATAATACATAGAGTAATCTGTTATTTAATTTTAATGGATTTTAAAATAATTAGGATTTATTAGATATCCTACCTATAAACAACCTTCTTTATTGGTTTGTGTATTTGTGTGAACAACTACTTCCCATTACGCATTGATGCATCTATCTGTGATCTTTTCTTTAGAACAGTGCTTGTATAAAACTCTGTTATGTAAGAAAATTATGAGAATATTTGCATAATTATATTATACTTTATGTTTATTCTATCTTATGTATTTTATTTTGTTTTATTGTTTTAAAATAAGGGCTTGCATTTTAATTGCCGCCATCACTTACACTTTAATCTATACAAGTGGCCATATTAAAATTATTGTTATACTTTATTACAACTAAACATATAAATGTTATTCGTGTTAAAATTGTGTTAGAGCTCATTTGCACTACTTTCACAATTTCTGTTTATCTGATGGATACAATCTCAAAATAATCATTTGTATCCCATTGGGAACTTGAGAAACTGTATCATATAGATATTTAAGAATCTTTATAGTATTAGAATGGTAGGAGAAATCATATGTAGGTAAAAATATTACTTCGAAATTTGTGTTGTCATGCCAGTCATATGCATCCTGTTTTATTGGTCTAACCCCTGAGATTTATTATTAATATGGATGATTTAATGTAATGGTTTTAGTAACGGATACTATTCATGTGACAGGTATTATTACTTATTGATCTTATTACTATTTTTGAGAGGCTAAGCTAAGAGTTAGACAGTCACTGCTTGGTGATTGGTTGCTTTGCCTTTGCATTTCTGTTACTATGATATATATATATATATATATATATATAACATATATATATATTGCGTTTATAGATGTGTATATCCATGTTCAATATATACTATATAAGTTTACATATTAATCATGGTTTCAGGTATCCAAGGAAAAGCTTGGAAAGAAGTGGCAGAGAATATAGAAGACAACTGATTTTTTTTCTTAAAACAAGTAATATTACAGATATTACTACAAAAATTAAAGAAAAAAGTATATACAAATTTAGAGTTGTTCTAATATAACAAGTGATATATTTATAAATATAACATGGGAATTGAAATGACATGAGTGAATAAATATCCAATATTAAAAATAAGTTTAAATATTAGATAGTTATTTGTCAATGATTGTATATTCTTATCTTTATTTTTACTATTCTCTTAGAGTAAAAGTTTTTGATTATACAGCTATATATGTAATAAAAATTATTGAATAGAGATGGATGAAAGTTATCACTTTAATAAATTAATTCTTTAATAATTATTAGCAATATTTTAACATCTATATTCATTACTGCAATATATACATATATATGAGAATTAAACTTATTATTTAGTTCCAAAAAGCAAATTCTGCTAGAAAGTTATGTTGTTTAAATTTTCTTAATGTTTACATTTATCAGATTTTGGTTATTTTATTCAAAAAATATTTTTATTTAATATCAAACTTTGACTCTTAATTGATTTTTAAAATCACTTAAACCTAATTATTGTATCTTCAACATATAGAAAAATATTTGTTTAACAATACTTAATTATTTATATAAATTTTAAATGTAATTAAATTGAGACTTAAATCATACATAGCCATAATTAAACTGAGGCTAATTGTGTACAATTTAATTTTTATTATAAGGTCTTCAGTTTATTTTTTTAACGAATTTATAATTAAACTTAATCTTAATGTAACTAAAAGAGCAAAAAATTACAATCATAAATTTATTTAAAGAAATTAAAATATCAAGCTTAATTTTTAAGTTAGAAAGAATAACATAATTCCCCCTTTCTTTTTGACTGATATAAGCTTAAATTTTTCTGAAAACGTCATACAATTATAATGATAAATATATATTATATTTTTTAAGATAAAAGTATATTTTAAATGATCAAAAGACAACATAGAAGCAAAAAATACATCCACAATCATATCTTCTTACCAAATAAAATGTAAACATATCCTGCCATTTTGAGAAAATTGCATTGTCTTATTTATGTTATCTTTATTATCTGAAAGTATTTTCTTCAAGATTGCAAAAGAAGTATCAGCAACCAATGTTCTAATTCACCTACACTACCTCATCTCAGGTGAGGTTAAATTGAAGTATTATTGTGAAATAAATCAGAATTTACTTTATTAGTAACCAAAACAATATAAAAAAATAGTTTCTTGTTTTCCACTATGCAAGCTTAGACATTTAAAAAAAAAAACATTTATAATTACAAATATATATATTTAAATATATCTTTCAAAATAAGAAAATAAATTTTTAAACAAAAAGTAGCTATAGAAAAAAAGGTGTATATATTTTACTTTCATTTTTTAATTACTCTTGCCACCTATGAGCAAAAATGAAAACTAAAATATAGAATTATCACCATTAAATTAAATCATTCATCATAAAATTATGGCAAAAATTGTGATCTAAAGATTGATAAAATGTCACTACATATTACAAGCAGTACAATTATAGTGATTTCAATGCCTGTGTTATTACAGGAACATTGTTTCCAAAATTAAGCTTAAATAGAATATTTAAAAGATAAGTAAAGAAATACTATTTTCCCTCCTTTTTTACTATCCAAAACATTATTGTGTTCTGAATATATTCTATATTATATATATATTCATGAATCTCTTAATTTAAATAGTTAATAGATTTTACAAAAACAATATGCTAAACAAAAACCTGTTTATATAAAAATCTTTGTAAAATATTGCAATTTATTCAACTAACTTTCAAAATCTTTATTAAAATTTTTAAAATAATCATTTTTATTATCACTAATTTTCAATGATTATTTGTAATTTTTTATGTATATACATTACTGTCTTTTAAAATAAATATACTATTTATCTAAAATAGTTTGCTTCTTCTTTTATTATTATTATTATTATTATTATTATTATTATTATTATTATTATTATTATTATTATTATTATTATTATTATTATTATTATTATTATTATTATTATTATTATTATTATTATTATTATTATTATTATTATTATTATTATTATTATTATTATTATTATAAAAAACATAATAAAGAATAAAAAACAAAATTTGCATGTCATTAAAAAAATTTAATAGATAATAAGCAAGCATCACATGATCAAATCCATTAATTACTCTGTTTAACACAGGTGGCACTACTATATGGAGTTTTGCTTTGCTTTGTTTATAGATAATAAGCAATTATCTTTTTTTTAAAAAAAACAGTGAAATTTTGTGCTGAAAAATTATAATGATTGCAATTCATACACACTTTAAAATGATTATTTTAAAAACTATCGTTTTTAAAAAGTTGTGAAACCTAAAAAAGTGAAAGTTTCATATATTTAAAAAGAAAGATTGATATTTGTATATATATAAATGGTTTATTGGTTTTCATAGAAGCTTTAAAAAGTTTTACTTGCTTTTATAAAACAAAGTTTATTATTATAATTTGTAGTGTTTTGTAAAAATGGCAAACAAGTTTGTGCACTCCAGAAAAACTAGAATTTATTCAAGTTGCTGTTTTTAGATCGCGCTGATAACTGAGGAATTTAATTAAGGCATTAATGTAATGGTGAACGATAATTCCAAGAAATATTTACTGATTGCAAATATTTCTAGATAAGAGACCTTATCTTATTGGACAATCTAATTAATTGCTGCAGTTATCAGAAAGCTATAAAAAGACTGTATAACAACTACGCAGAGTAGTATAGAGAGTATTAGGGGCAGTATTTGAGAGTAGACGTCTGTTCAATTCCAGTAGGAGACATCTAGCCTCAGTGCTTGCAGTTAAAGACCAGTGCCCAGTGGAATGTAGTCCACGGGTATAGCGGAAGGAGACCGCATCCTGAGGAAACCATCTGGATAGCAGCTGAATAAAGAGTTGAGTTTCCAGCAGTTTTCAAATGGAGTTACAGGTAGACTGTTGCAGAGACGGAAGCTGTAAGAAGCTTAAGGTCAGTCACAGTGCTTAGTATGAAGAGTTCGTGGGCAGCTAAACTGGACTGGGGCCAAGGTGTGTGTAAACCTCGCCCATTGTGAACCATTTTTGTAGCAGCCAGCCTGAATGAACATCGAGGGAATTGAACATTGGCAAACAGTAGAAACAGAGTGAGTACAGAGCATTATTCAGTGAATTTGAGCAGAGCATCCATTGCAAGAAAACAGTGTGGGAATTGCGAATTAAACTAACGAGTTTGCAAATTAACTTTTGTGCGCAGTAATTGAAGATTCAATACACTGCATATTTTATGATGTATTCATTATAAATAGCATTCCATCTGTAAAGTGCATGTGCCATTGTGTAAGCTATGTTATTATTACAATTTATAAAATATTTGAAAACCAGGCACTCTTTACAAACCTAGAACCTAATTGTAAATATAGGGGATTTGAACTCAGACTTTCAAGCACCCACCAACTATCCACACTATCTCATATAACTGATTTACACATTACCACACACATTGTAGAAATGATAAATAATCACCAATGTAGGTATTTCATGCTAAACCAGCACTCATCAGTTGGTCCAGATTATCATCTCCCACATACATATATAATCAGTGCTCAGTTTTTATTAAGATAGCCAATCTTCACAATTTAATGGACAGGCTTCAATCTACTCCAAACTCCTACTTTTCAGCCATCCATATGATTGAAAATCTGATGGTGGAAAGCCAAATTTCATGCTGATGCCAACATTATTGCCAAGCCCATGTTGACCTGAAGTCACTCTGACTCCTCATGTACAGGACTTTATCCATTTAAATACATAGAAGAGGGATGGGCAGGATACAATAATAATCTGATAATGATAATCTGGACCAACTAACGAGTGCTGGTTTAGCATGAAATACATATATTGGTGATTATTTATCTTTTCTAAATGTGTGTGGTCATGTGTATCAGTTGTATGAGATAGTGTGGATAGTTGGTGGGTGCTTGAAAGTCTGACTTCAAATCCTCTATATTTATTACAATTTATAAAAAACATCATGCTATATAAATAAATAAAAATATTTACAGATGTAGGTTTAAATATAAGATGCTAAACTAGTGTTGACAATTGGGAAATTACATGCTGAAAAATAACTTTCATTGTTTCAAATGTTCTATGTAACTACTGGAATTTAGATAAAATTATGCATTATTATTTTAGAGATGAAATATAAATATTAAAATATACTCATGTATAGGAAGTCCCTGCAGAATGTACACTTCATGCAACATATAAATTATATAGAATAAACTTATCTCACGAAATTAATATTTGTTTAGCAATTGCCAAGTTATCCAACAAACATGTTTTTGAAAGGTTTAATTATTCAATTTAATTCAGATAATTCAGATTATCGACTTTTTCTAATCTCTAGATAATTGCTGTCAATATTTATCATACATCTACAATTAATCTTATACATTATTTGAGATATTATATTTATTTTCTGAATGATACATATTTTCATTAAATTTAAAAATGAAATATATCATCATCATCATTATCATTTTCACACCTTATCGATCCACTGCAGGATGAAAGTCTCTCCAAATTCAATTCATCTTCTCTGATCATTAGCCACTCTGAATGATACATATTTTAATTAAATTTAAAAATGAAATATATCATCATTATCGTCACTATCATTTTCACACCTTATCGATCCACTGCAGGATGAAAGTCTCTCCAAATTCAATTCATCTTCTCTGATCACTAGCCACTCTTCTTTACATCAATCCAGCATACTTTCTTATTTCATCCATCTATCTCACATGTTGTCACTTGCTAGATCTTTTACAATCTCTTGGAATCCAGTTTAAGATTCCAGCTACCCATCTATTGTCATCTCTTCTAGCAATATGTCCAGTCCAACTTCACTTCAGTTTCTTAATTATTTCAATGATGTCAGAAACCCCTGTTTATTCTCTCACCCATGTATTTCATTTTTGATCTGTTTTTGTTACTCCTAAAATTCTCTGTGATAGGAAGTTTTAAACTTCTCTCCATACTTTGATGAGTGGTCTGAAGTCTTTGTATTGCTCTTCTGTTAAGTGTCCAAGTCTCAGATCCATAAGTAAGAATTGAAAAAACACATTTATTAAAAACTTTTCTTTTCAATCACAAAGGCATATTTCCTTTGAATATTAAGTTGTTATTTCTACCAAAAGTACTCCAACCAAATTTAATTCTATGATTAATTTCTTCCATTTTGTTTTCAACTGTAGTAATAATTTGACCAAGGTATTTGTAATTGTTAAATTCTTCTAACTCATCATTATCAATCTTTATTTTCTTCTTCTGGAAATTCCATTAAATATTACTTTAGTCTTTATAACATTTACCTTTAATCCTACTTTCTTGGCTTCTTTAATCCTACTTTCTTGGCTTCATCTGATAACTATTGCAACATTTCCTGAAGCTCTAAAACATTATTTGCAAAGACAACTACATCAACTGCAAAATCTAAATGACTTAAGTAATCTTCATTTACTTTTATTCCCTAGCTTCCCATTTTAATCCACAATTAACTTCTTGCAAAACTGCTATAAAAAGTTTTGGAAATATGGAGTCACCCTGTCATACACTCTTCTCAATGTTAATCTTCCTCATATCATTATGTAATCTAATTGTTGCTGTTATATTTTTATAAATATTCTTTAGAATATGATAATATCCTATACCTTGATTTTCCAATGTTTTAATCTAGAATCAAATGCTTTTTTATAATCTACAAATTCAAAATATAATGGCAACTCATATTCATTGGTTTTTTCTATAACTTCTCTCAATATCTGGATAGGATCCACTGTACTAAAATCACTTTTAAATTCAGTTTGGTTAAGATCCAAAGTTTGCTGTGGAATCAGTTATAATTATTTTAGTAAAAAATTTGGGTAATCATCTGAAATCCAGGCACGACCACTTGGGGCATTGTTTATGTGTCCAAAACACATAAAAATGCTGTTTCTGCGGCCAGGTCTTACGGTTAATACAACATTTAATATTGTATTAACCCATTTCGGCAGGCTGCTTTACATGACATTGCACAAAAATATTACAGCCTGTTTTGTGCTTCGAAACTATTTACGCGTATTTGTTCTAATTTGTTTAGAACTTGTAAAAGACTGATACGTCTGTAATTTTTAATATCTTCTTTGATACTTTTTTAAATATTAACCCTGCATTCTTCCAATTATCTGATAGATCTGTATCACTTAGACAGTTGATATGTAACTTTGCCAATAATTTTTCTATTTCTTCACCTGCTTCTTTTAATTTATCAATTATAATTTCATCATTATCTGGAGTTTTCAATTCTTTATAAATTTAATTGCACGTCTTTCTTCTTCATTTAAAATTCTGGGAAATTCAAAGGATTTAATAGTTGTAGAAGGTACATTTCCTTGTTCTTTTTGCTATATAATTTTTGATAGAATTCATATTTATTTCATGATGTTATTTCTCTTTTTAATAATAAGTCCACATTTTTTTCTTATTGCAAAAATACATTTACTATCAATACCAAGATATTGTTTGATAGTTTTGAGACTTTTATTCTCTTCTATAGCTTTCCTTGTTAGTTCATAATTATACTTTCTTATATCATTATCGACTCTTTTTCACATTATTTTACAAAATTATAGATACTCAATCCTTCTTAATGTGTCATTTTTATGTGTTTTTATATACTTTCATTTTTTTTCATAAATTGTCTTGTATCAGTAAATATTTTGCTTTTTTTTGTACCAACTATCTTTATTGCTGTTTTTAAAAGTGAATCAGTTATCTTTTTATTGATTTTATTCCAACCTGAAATATGTTCAAAATCTGTTAATATTTGAAAACCATTTGCAAGTTCTAATTTAAATTCATTGGAATGTTTCTGAAGATTAGGAATATCAACTGTGAATATTCTTTATCTTAATAATTTTTGCTCTCTAGTTTTGCATAGACATCTAGCTTACATCCTAGTAATCGATGGTCACTTCCTTTATTGAATTTATTAAGAATATTACAATCTTGAAATATGTATTTTTTGTTAGTAAATATAATTAAATTCTGTTGTAGTTTTATTTGAATGCTTCCATGTCCATTTCCATTTAGTATATTTTTTTCAAAAAAAATAATCCATAGTATACAGTTTTTGTTTTTCTGAAAACTCCACCAAGTCTTATGTCCATCCTCATTTCTATCACCATAATCAAATTTACCTACAGCAATTATATCTTACAATTGTTTACCAATTCTAGCATTAAAGTCTCCTGTACCAATTTTAACATGGTGTTTGGATTAATCAAACCATTGATATAAAAATTCTCTATTTTTTTATCACAATGATAACTTGTTGGGACATAAACCTGGTCTGCATTTGGTATTTACCATTAAGTTGAATAAACAATCTTGCCATTCTATCTAATATTCCATCAACCTCCACAGGGTTGTTCTTCCACATTGTATTTCCAATGTTTGTAGCATAGCACATGTTCACTTTTTAAATCAATGGGGACTTCTTCTAATATCACAAAGACCGATAATATCCCATTTAATATTAAACAATTTTTCTTTCAATTCTTATTAAAAATGATTTTCAGTTAGAAGTACCTAAATAAAAGATCATTATCAAATGGTAGCCTGAGTTTCCAATCAGGAGATTCTTAGCATTCTCAATCTTCAACAACTAACCACTGCCTTAGTTAGTGACTTTACAGCTTCTAGGAAATAAAGGCAATCATTTAATTGTGTCTGTCATGATTGTAAAAATCTATTAGGAAAAAAATCATTTACACAGACACACATTCATTTTGACTTTAAGAAAACTCAACTCATATTTCGGTTAAGACATATCAGCTAACTGAAAAGAAAGACCATAGTGTTTCTTGATTTTAAATTCAGAGATTCGAAGCTAATAAACTCTCTATCCTGGTTAATGCATGATGGTTAGCAAACCCTTCCTGTTTGTGTATTATATAAATAATCACATAGTAATAATAGCTGCAGTAAAAAGGATATATGGAGTGAACATTAGGTATTTGGTCTGTTGAGGCTTCAAAAAAAAATCAAAGGGTCTCTTTTCAGTTAACCCCAAACTACTTTATGCAGCCTAAATACATCATACAATTCATTAAGCAGTACTAGCAGGCATTAAATTTAACACTCTTTCATGGGCCCTTCTATAAACATGTGCATTTTAGATTAATAATATTAAATAGTCAGCACAAATAAATTGAGTTTCAAATTGCTCAATTAATTTTTCATAAAAGTGACTTTCAATTTAAAAAAAGCATGTGACAAAAATAAAATTAAAAATTATTAAAAATAACTTTAAGTGCAATAAAATATTAAAATAATTTGGAGAAAGAAAAAAAACGTAACTTTACACTTTATATATATTGCTTATAACACTTCTTTCTTATACACTTTAATGCAACAAATTTTTTAAAAAACTTCTTTATTTTCCTTACAGTTTCGACTGTCCGGCAGTCTTTATCAGAACTCTATCTTGCACAGAAGAGGATAGAGTTCTGATGAAGACTGCTGGACAGTCGAAACTGTAAGGAAAATAAAGAAGTTTTTAAGAAAATTTGTTGCATTAAAGTGTATAAGAAAGAAGTGTTATAAGCAATATATATGATTATATGAAGATATGCAAAGAAAGTGAAAGAGAACAAAGGCTTTTGATCAAGGTTTTGTTCTGAAAATACCTTTGTACAGTTTCTACTTATCTTTTTTTAAATTGTTATAATCTTTTACATAGATTTACATACAACATAGTATGCACAAATAAGAGTCATAGATCACATGACTCTATCTCTTAAGCTTGTAAGTTATAAACAATGAGGATTGCCACTTCCTCAACAAACTTTGTGATAAATGCTTACCCAGAGCCAGCACTTAAAATTCTGATAGAGATATTTTAAGTGCTGGCTCTGGCTAAGCATTTACCACTAAGCTTGTTGAGGAATTGGCAATTCTCATTGTTTAACACAGTATACAGTTTTACATTCCATATCAGGATCATTCTAACAACACATTTTGACATTATTTGTTAATTTTCATCAGATATGTTGATTAGTGAAAATTAACTTCATAAAAAAAGCCAAAAGTGAAATAATATATCAGCAAAAAGTGCAAATGGATCATTGTTTACTTCAGAACAAATACAGAGATTGGAGGAAGAGTTCATGAATGTCTTGAATGGTGTTTTGAAACTTAGTGATGATCTTGACAACTGCAACATTAATCTAAATCTTAAACAACTAGAAAAAATATATACAGTCTATTAAACATCTGAAAAATAGGAAATACTAGACTTAAAGGTATCATCCAAAAAGCAGTACAAGAAAGCTCCTATCTCTTATTTGAATGTTTACTACTATTTCCTATTAATATAGGCAAAACTCTCCATACAGTAGCACCACTCAGTGCAAGCCAGAGTAATCAATGGATGCCAAAGGGCTTGTGCATAAAATACCCATCTAATGCCTACTCATCCAATATCCCTAGACTAGTTTCTGGCTTGTGGCCTTTGTCAGTGAGGATCTTTGGATCTGAGAGATCTCTAAGATCTAGATGCAATGCTCTCAGATCCAAGGCTTCTCACTGACGAAGGTCACAAGCCATAAACTAGTCTGGGGATATTGGTTGATTAAGCACTAGATGAAGATTTTATGCACAGGTCTTCTGGCATCCATTGTTCACTCTGGCTTGCATTAAGTGGCAATACTGTATAGAAAGTTTTTCCTGTTTTAATAACAGTTATAAGAAAGCATAAGAAATAGTGATCATATGACTGTTGTCACATTTTCATAAAGGAACATTATTAAAACTTTCAAAATAATTTGAGAGTATAAAGATAGGTGAGGAATTACACTGATATCAGTACTTATTAAAATTGTGTGCAATATAATCTTTAAAAAGTAGGTATGATATCTGATGATTTGCAAGTTTATAGAAGGCAGGATGCTTTCTAGTCTGATTATTGCAAGGAAATCAAGTCATATATCACATGACTTAATTAAGTCACATGATATATGGCTTGATTTCCTTGCAATTATTGTTATTGCTCTTAAGAATTTGGTGGTTTTTTAACTATTAATATATAGTTATCTGAATTTAGTTCAATCCCATAAGGCTATTTAAGTTAGATAGCTGGATTTGTAAGCATGAATAATAAATGGGCACGAGATCATGATTGCCATTTTAATTTCTTATCATTGACCTGTCCTCAATAAGGAACACTGGATATCATTCAAATATTCAGCAGCTACTTTTATTTTTTTACATAATCTAAGCCAGTGGTCCCCAATCTTTTTGCACTTAAGAGCACATTCTATAATACCAACCAGGTGGCGGTCACTATTTATTTTTTCCAACGTAAATTTATAGTTGGATATTGTTAATGATAGACCCTTTTACGCTGTAAAAGTATAGTATGACCTACAATTTGATTACAATATAATACAATAATTTATAAAAAATCTTAAAAATTAAATTTATTTGTATCCGATAAATAATTTTTTATCATGTACGGATAACGGCGGGCACACGTAAAATGGTCTGTGGGTGCCATGGGCATAAGGTTGGGGACCCCTGATCTAAGCTAATGACTTACACTCTCAAACAACCAAAATTTTGAAGCAAAAACAATCTGCTTCAGTTGCTATATAAATCTGATAGTAGGTTGGTAGCTGTATATATATATTTTACATCAGTCATATGATAACTATAGGCTCTTTGACTAAAGAAGAGTATATACCAAATAAGGTATCTCATGACCCTCCCATTTATATTTAACATCAGATTAAGAACATTACTTTTTTATCATTCCATTGTAGAATCAAATCCTGAAATTAGTTTCTACCTATTGGTCTTTATGAACGAGAATCATTCTTATTTGATTTTATACCCAGTTCGCAAGGTTTTGCACCAAAACCCAATTTTCACATATGATACTAGATTAACAAATATATATCTTAGTGAACATAATTATAGGCCAACTGTGGACATCCTTGTACCATTTGGCAAAAAAATAAAATGATGAAGACAAATAAATTATTCTGAGAATTTGCTTGGCATTGCTATTTAGAATACTTCGATTAATAATGACTACAATAGATGGTTATAAGATAGAGTCATAGATTGAATTTCTATTTGTGAAGAAGATCATAGATTAAGTTGAAAACTTATTTGATGCTTTGTTTGATATATACTTAACTAGTCATTAAGCGGATCTAGAACAGTGGTTCCCAATGTAAGGGATGTAATTTGCGGGGGAGGGGGATAATTTGATTTTTAAAGGGGCAATTCAAGAATGAGGTTATTAACAGTGATTTTTTTTAATTATTGATAGTGAATTTAAATACCTGCTAATTTTTCTTATATTTTATTACTTATAAATTAAGCTGAAAATCTTTGTCAAGCATTTGTTAGCAGAGAGGTTAGCGCAGCTGCCTTGCAAGCAAGCAGTTGGTTGCAGACGGTTGTTGCGGTTTCGTCTTCCAGCCGATGCTATGACATATGAAAAAAAAATCTTTTTTAAAAAATTTATCTCTTTCTACACCAACTTCTCAGTTTCTTTTTTGTTTAGATAACATTTACACTTAGCAAGTTAAGTGGCTTGAAACTCAATTATACTTCAACTGTCATTTCGTAATGATCTTTTAAGCTTCCTCCACATGAATAGGAGTTCACTTTTTGAATAATTATGTCTCAGGAATGGGAGCATTAGGATTTTAAAGATGCTTAGGTGAGGTATGGTCAATGATCTACATATTTTTAGCTGGAGCATAGAGATTCCCAAATAATTATGGTTGATCATATATTATGCATATCGCAAAAAAAAAAAAAAAAAAACCCAACTGAAAAAAAAAATATGTGTTTACAGATATTGAAATGCTGAACTACTAAACTGAATACAAAATAAATATTTCTCTCAACTAAAAGTTTACTAATCTAATATGAGTATTGAAGGTCTTTAGATAAATTTAACCTTATTTAAATATTCCAAATATATTCAGCTGGCAATAATGGCACAAAGGTTAGTATATGCACAACGTTTCAAGAGGTATTATTTCCCCCTCTTCTTCAGGTGTTGCTGTCCCGATACTCACATTAGATTATGAAAATAGTCCAATGTGTAAATACAACTAAAACACCATCTTCACAAATCTGCAGGAAAACATTTTTTAGTCTTGATTAGATAAATTAATTATATTCTTAATTTACTTGGAATCAAATAATATGTAAAATTACTATTTTAAAAAAATCCTAGATGTATGATATAAAACCGTTAAAATTAAACTGCATTTAAACAAGTAAAAATAATGATGACGATGGGGTAGAAATAATAAATGGAAACGTTTAAAAGTGATTGTAAAAGATTAAAAGAAAATTGTATATTGAAGTCTTGGGATGCTGTGAAGAATAAAAGACAATAAGATTGTGCAAAGTTCAGAAATGAAAGAAGTCTTTTATAAGGAAAATTGCATTACTTATGTAATTTTGTTGAAATGATCAGATAATTTATATAAAAACATTATAAGATCAAAAAATAGTGTATAAATATTACAAACTTTTCTGGTATTCTTAACTCCACTAATATTCTTAAATATTTAATAAAGCTTAACAATAACAAAGTCTATATTCCTTTACAGCAAATTATGGTTAAATAGTTATTAGATAACAAATGGCAATCAATGGTTACATAATTTGCTGAGAATGAATGTAGAGGTCAGCATACTCTTATGTATAAGCAAGGAAAGTAGTTTACTGTTTAAGGCTCGAACTGGAACTTTAATAACAGGGAAATATACGCATAAATGAAAAAATGTGGGCAATTTAGTCTGCAAGTTGTGTAAGGAAGATATAAAAAATATTAGGCATCTGTTAATTGAATGTAAATATCTGCAAGCAGAAAGGATACAAATAATGAAGTTGTGGAAGAATAAACGTAAACAGTGATTATACAGAAAGTGGGTTCTTGGTTTTTATGCTGGGTTTGGGAAAAGATAAGGGGGATTTAGATATAAAAGCCATGGAGTTGACAAAGATTGTGGTGTGGAAATGGGATGGAGCAGGATAGAGAAAAATATGGAAAAAACTTAGGGTGGGGAATGGAAAGAGAAGGTAAAGTGTCTAACAGATTTCTCTGGGCATAATGACTGAGAGATTCCTGACACCAAAAAAGGAGAAATCACAGTGCATCACATCGCATTAAGAGAGTGAAAGATATATGCAATACAAAAGGAGCAGGTAGATATATATTGGTGATGAATAATGGACATCAAATAAGATTATTTTTTAATGAGAAAAAATTAAAAGCAAATTAAAAATATTGGGAAAGTTACAAAATATAAATAAAAAATAGATTAGTAAAAATACTGTTTAATTGGATTATGTGAAGAGGAGAACAAACACATTGAAAAAGAAAGATTTTACATCATCCAAAATTAATATATAAATGTCATGCATAGTTTGGTGAAGTACCATACTGGTAGATTCTGAATTTCAGTCCATGGGTCACAGTGAGTGGTATTTGTTTTCTTAAGTACTCCTAAGCATTAAAGCCTTTTAATTATTTATTTTAAAAGATAATTTATTTTCAATGTATGTATAAAAAATGGGATAAATAAGTAGAAAATATATTGCAAAATATGCAATTATGAGGCTTGGGAGAACAGAATAATTATGTTTGTTGGAGAAAAAATATGAACATCACATGATCACCATTTCTTATGCTTGCTATTAACTGTCATTAAAACAGGCAAAACTCTCTATATGTATTGCCACTCAGTGCAAGCCAGAGTAATCAATGGATGCCAGAAGGCTTGTTCATAAAATCCCCATCTAGTGCCAACTCATCCAACATCCCCAGACTAGTTTCTGGCTTGTGGCCTTTGTCAGTGAGGAGCCTTGGATCTGAGAGCACTGCAGCTAGATCTTAGGATCTAATGCAATCCTCTAGCAGCCATATTTTATCTCTACTTAAGTACAAAACTATGAGACTTAAATTGAAAACACCATAATATTTTCAATCCAAGCTCATCAGCTTATATAGTCATATAGGTCTGAACTCAGTTCAGTACCCATACATTTTTGTGTCTTTGGTTCTTTAATAACCATAGCCACCACTATTCTATTAGGCAGGATTAGTTTTAAGCAAATAAATATCACATGATCACCATTTCTTATGCTTGCTCTTAACTGTTATTAAAACAGGCAAAACTCTCTACACGTTTTGCCCCTCAGTGCAAGCCAGAGTAATCAATAGATGGCAGAAGGCTTGTGCATAAAATCTCCATCTAGTGCCTACCCATCCAACATCCCCAGACTAGTTTCTGGCTTGTGGCCTTCATCATTGAGGAGCCTTGGATCTGAGAGCACTGCGGCTAGATCTTAGGACCTAATGAAACCCTCCAGCAACCACCTTTTATCTCTATTTAGATGGGGGTTTTATGTACAAGCCTTCTGGCATCCATTGATTTCTACTTACTGAGTCAATCTATAAATTTTCTTTTTAATTTTAAAAATAAAATAAAATTGAATATTAATTATTGTTACAAAATAGAAATTTTGGATATCAGAAAAAGAAGGCAAATGGAGTAAAGATTTTTACTGTAAACACACCATTGAATCAAAATAATCCAAATATTTGATTCTATGTCTTTGTTATATATGATAATCTAAAAATTTGTTATAAATATTAAAAAACTTTTGAAATTTTACATAGTGAGTCAAAATCCTATCTACATCACTAACGAACTCAGAACTAATTTATATGGAGATGTCATTAGAAAGAATAGATGCTGAAGAAGTCAGGATAAAATTAGGAAATGAAAAAATTTAAACATAAAAGAGAAATATAAAAAAATTGTTTAAATCTTTAAAAAAAATTGTAATATAATAAGAATAAAAACTAAAAAAATCTTTTTTAAAAAATGAAGCAGAGGGAAAAAAATAAAATCATTAAAAATAAATTTAATAATGAATAAGTAGATAAATTTATAATTATATATTGACTTAGAGAAAAAATGTTTAGTATAGTTAACAAGTTTCTGGTATATATATCATAGAAATTTCGATTTATTTAAAAATCATTTTCTTCATATGTAAATTATTTAATTCACTGGTGATAAACATCATTAGATTTTATTTAAATGATTTGGATTAGAAAAACACCTTTCAGAATATTAAAAATATTTAAAAATTATCAGAGAAAAAAGTTTTCCACCAGATATGCAATTTATTTTTAAAAAATCTGACTCTCATCAATTTTCCAGAAAGATTCAGTACTCTACTAAACAAACATCTATTAATGAGAAAAATATTTCATACAAGTAAGATAATCCATTTTTCCCATCAAAACACACCATCAGACTGAGAAGAAAACAAAACTGAATTCCATAATCAATGATCACACATATACTATTCACAAATGATTAAAACTTTGATATGACAATGAAAATGATGATCATAAAAACAAAAAATAACACATATGAAAGAAAATCTCCAATTAATTTAAAAAGAAATTTAAATATTAAAACAAAGATCATTGAATTGTCTACTAACAACTAAACTCCAGTGGAAGGAACTTTCAGACCACAACATACTCTAACAAAAACATAACATTCTAACCCTCAACTAACTTGAAAACTGAACAGTTCAACCAATATTCCAAATAAATAAAGCCACCATTACTTCCATCCCTTAATTTATATTTTTATATTTTTAATATAAAAGAAAAACCCACATTCCAACCACCACCCACCACAACTTTTATATCAAAACACAAAAACTTATAAGTAAAGTTTTAATAGAGAAGTTTATAAATAAATTATAATAATAAAGTGAACATTTTCGAGGATCCATGCCTCATAATCATAGATTTCTTAAAAATATATAATAAAATATATTCAAAGATATTTAAATTAGCATGTGTTACATGGCCCATTTCTTCGATATATCAAAGCAAGTGACTTTTCTATTTATAGCATTAATATTTCCATTAATATAGAATGCTTCTTTTATTTTTCTCTTATGATCATTTGATTCTGTGCTTAAAATTACAGGATTGGCAAGTGGAAAGTTGTGTCCAGATTTCATAGTATGCTCCAAAAATACAGACAATGTATTGTTGTTCTTCTGAGTTCTATTTAAGTGTATAGGTGTTGAGCAATTCAAGTTGTATATTGTGGTAAAACTAAAGCTACTATTAATACTAGACTTGTTCAACACCTATACACTTACAATAGAGCTCAGAAGAACAACAATACACCATCTGTATTTTTGGAGCATGCCATGAAATCTGGACACAACTTTACACCTGCTAATCCTGTAATTTTATGCACAGAATCGAATGATCATAAGAGAAAAATAAAAGAAGCATTCTACATTAATGGAAATATTAATGCTATAAATAGAGAAGATACTTGCTTTAATGTATCAATTATGGGCCACGTGACACATCCTAATTTAAATATCTTTGCATATATTTTATTATGTATTTTTAAGAAAGCTATGATTATGAGGCACGGATCCTCGAAAATGTTCAGCTTATTATTATAATTTATTTATAACTTTTCTATTAAAACTTTACTTATAAGTTTATGTTTATTTATATATAACGGGGAGTAAACTATTTTATATATTTATATCATTGTTCAGTATATATAGATATCAAATTACTAAAGTTTAATTGATAAGTTCAAACTTGCTCCCCTCACAACTTTGACACAAACCACTTAATGGAAGTATATTAATACTTTTTATTATTCATTTATTAGACTGAAGATTATCCAATAATGAATAACACAACAGACATATTCTTCCTTATTGGGTAATCTCCAATCTAATGAATGACTAATAAAGATTATTGCTTACAGTATTTATTTCATTTGAAATGAAAAGTAATGAGTTTATTTTGCTAGCAAGTCAATATTCAATAAAGAAGCATAAGTTAAATGTTAACATAAGTAAGTATAAAGGAAATTATTTCCTTTTTTTAAAACTCAACAATTAGATTATCGGATTCCTTCTAGATATCACATTACTTTTCAGAAACAAAATATTTCCCTAATTCAATTATTGATTTTCGACAATATTTAGGTAAATGAGGGTATTCTAATTTTTTTGTTTTAGACTATAGATCCTTTTCAAACATTAAAATTTTATATTTATATTAACATGTGAGCTACGCATGTGTAGAGATAATAATCTGGACCAGCTGACAAGTGCTGATTTAACACGAAATACATATATTGGTGATTATTTATCTTTTAGACATATATGTAGTCAAGTGTATCAGTGGTATGAGATAGTGTGGAGAGTTGAGGGTCGTGTGAAAGTGTACTCTATATATTATACTGTTTGTACAGGTATATATATAGTCTGTATGTTAGATATTAATTCTTATATTTGTAAAATAAATGAACTTCAACACATCAATTAATTAACCAAATTAATTCTAATTAATCTTTACCCAATTCTATTAATAGGAAATATTAATACATCCTATGCTCATTTAATAATGAAGTTCCTACATCTAATTAATAGAAATTTCATGAGTATAATTTTTTTCCCCCTTCTTAACATACAAAAAGCACTCTTTCTTACTTGTTCTATTTTTATTTTTGAATTTGCACTTTTATTATAAACCTTCTTATTTGTAAATTTTTATGAGCATCTTGTATTTAGATCAGTAAGAATAGCCAATTCTTTTACTAAATAATACAGTTAGACAGTTTTCTAAAACCCTCTACTGCTATATTTATTTTTTAACAATTAAATATTTTCTCTTTAAATCCCATAGAAGCGTGGTATCATTTATTAATATAATACATGTATAGTTAATTATTATGATAGAAAAAAATAAACCTCCATCAATATAATAAAAAGAACTAAAGTTGTTTCACCCCAAATTTAAAAGCACTTCCTGTGAATCCATTTCTTTTAACAGTATCTTATTGTTTAAACAAGAATATAAACATGAGCAACTATTACCTTTCAAAGAGACAAAGGTCTTTCTTGCTAATTTTTATAATTTCTCTAAAGGATATATCTACTGAGCTTTCAGATACAAACTCAAAAATTTATACCTTCTTTCAACATTGACAAATCAAAATTAATTATTATAGAAGATATGGTTTCACTTATTTTCTTTTACTTCAAAACAAATTATAAATCCTTGATATTCAGATTTACCTCCACATTTTTTGGTGCAAATGATAGAAATCATGAATTATTAGATATAACATTGACCATAAATCAACTTTACCCCAGATAATAGATATCCAGATATACATGCTATTCCTAGTTTATACTGTTTCATCTGAAGTACTTAATATCTAATATTCTTAATCTCTTAAATCATCTATCCAAAAAATCCATAAGGTAAATCAATTTTGCACATTATCAATGATGTCACTTCTTAAAGAAAAAAATTTCCTTCCCTATTAAAAAATTTGAAATATGATTCCACTTATCATTAAATTTATTGAATCCCTTGTTAAAGATCAAGTACAAACATTCATTCTTCACTTAATATCATACCAGTTTGTTAAAAAATGTTCTTCGACTTCTTCAATAAGCGTTTTAGCAATTCAGCTACCTTTGTCATATATCCCATTGTCCTTACTGTATATATTGGGTAATTTACTCCTCAATAGAAAAAATCATATTACATTAAATGGATAGATGTTCTTTGATTTCTCATCTCATAATTTAGTCTTTCAAAGTTCACCTTTAAGTTTATTATTCTTCACTATTTATTAAAAATCTACTTATTTTAGTAATAGAAAACAAATTACCTGTTTTATGCATAAACTTTTTAAATAAGCCAATTAATGATATTATAGGAAGATTTAGTTTATCCTCCTTTCAGGAAACATCTGCCCTTACATTACTCCTTATTAGAAATTATTTTATGTGATACTCTCCTTATCTTTAACAAAAACCAATATTTAATATAAACCAAATATCATCTTTCTACCTCATAAGTTCTTGGGCCCTTTTTATTCATTTATCATATAATATATAGATGCAAGCAATATAAAACTGCTTTTGGTCTCAGGTAACGATATCAAAACCTCTCTTCAAAAGCCTTTCTTTCCATTGATATAAAAATGTCTCTTTTAAACACACTGTTATTTATGAAAAATCATCTCTTATGTATATATCATATATACTGCTTATAATAATTCCTCTCATATATACTTTAATGCAAACATTTTTTTTAATAAAATTTTTAAAAAAAAATAAATTTGAGAAGCTCTGATGAAGACTGCTGGACAGTTGAAATGGTCAGGAAAATAAAGAAGTTTTATTAAAAAAATTTTTTGTATTAAAGTGTATATGAGAGAAGTTATTATAAACAATATATATGAATATATGAAGAAATGCAAAGAAAGTAAAGGAGAATAAGAGTATATACTTCTAATGTATATATCATTAAGTATACAAACTCTTTTATTTAAAAAAATCAATGTCTTATGTAAAAAACTTATATGAGGTAGAAACATTTCAAGGATGATAGTCTTCTTTGCATTATAATCCAGTCTTTTACTTTCAGAGAACAATCAGTGACCTTTATAGAATTATGGTCTTCTATTCCAAAGTTCGCATCTTCATTCTTATTAAATCTATTGACACTTTATCTCCATTTAAAAATAAATTCATAAAAACACCCATTCAAAAAAAAAAAAAAAACAGATATGGAGAGGGATGTTTATTTTAAACTATTCTCAATTTGAGAATGTAACTGACGTTGTCCTTATTTTCATTAATCATTATAACATAAGAATTTCAAGCACTGATATTTAGAAATAAACACTTGGATTTACTTATTTTTATTTATTATACAGATCATTTATAAATATTATTCTCATCTCTTTCGTCTTTATTAATATTTTTTTTTTTCACTTCAATTGTGGTATTATTCTTGAAAACTTTTCCCCTTAACCTCAGTATTTTATTCTATTTTTATATTAATCACACGTAGATGTAGTGCAATAACTTGCCATATATATGACTTGAATTCGAATCTGGGCTTAGTTATTTTAACTTTCAATTAAGCTCAAGACTGGCAAATAATGCTTCTATGCTGGTTTTTGTTGTTGTTGTTGTTTTGCAAGAATTATTAGAGATCTCTCCTCTAATAAAGGTTGTTTCATGTAGATTATATATATATTACATTTATATTCTTTTATCTAATGAAACTTTTTTAGGTTTACCTGGAAAATATCTTAATTTGCCTTTAAGGTTATATGTATTTCTATTTTTTTTTTTAAATTTTTATCATTAGTATTTTTTTTTCTCTAATCTATTGCAAATCACTAGTAGGTCCTTTAGTTTCTATGAATAAAACTTCCTTTAACACTTTAATTGATTAATCTTACATAGAGTAAGTCAATGACCGTTAAGTATCTGTCCAATAGGCTCCCTTGACCAGCTTTTGGATTGATAACAAAAAAGCCCATTATTTATGCTACGTTTTCTTTTAAATTTTTCTCAGAAATTTTTTCATGACAGTTTGTATAATATATTAATATCTCATACTATTATCATGCATTTTAATTTAATATCAGATTTACAAATAGTATTTGAAAAGCATTTTGCTGCTAATTCATTAACATCAAATAGAAATTTAATGATGATAGAATCGAAATTAAATTTTAAAAAGTGCAAGAAATTCGAAGTAAAATAAAAGATTGCCGTTATTACATAAAAATAGATTTTAGAAGAAAAATTAATCAATGCGTTTTTTTATTATTATTTTTTTTTCTACAAGTAATAGTTAACTGAATTTATTAATATTTTTAAAACGTAGAAAATATAAAGTTAGTATATCGGCTGACGGATGTTTAAAAAAAAAAACTTTTTTTAATAAAACTGTTATGACCTAAGCTCCATTAATTAGGCTTTAAAAATGAGGAAATATGCTTTGATAATAATTAGTGCTGATCAGTTTTTCGATTGAGTTGAATAAATTCAATTAATTTAAAAAGAAAATAAAAAATTAGAATCAGATGTGTCAAATCTAATTTGTCTCTAAAAATGTAATAGAAAGGTTTCGTTTTCTTTTATACATTATGGGATATATGAAATACAGATATACGTATAAATAAATTACACCGAATTCAAAATAAAAAAAATAACTAAAATTTAAAAATTAGAATTTTCTCTACCAATTGGTTGCACCGCCACAGCAGACTTCTCAAGTGAAACGAATCGGTTACGGAAATTTTAGTTCATTAATTTTGGCTAGTTTTTTTTTTATTATTATTTTGAATGTCATAATTTATTTTTATTGACTAATTTAGCTTTTAGTTGTTACGTATATATGTATACAATCTGTGTCTTTGAACATGAAGGCATTCTAAATCTTATTAAATATGATATACCGTATTTACCGGCGTTTAGGACGCAGCGGCATATGAAACGCATTCCCTTTTTTATACACATTTTAAAGAAAAATAATAACTTTTACATTTTTCTATAAAATTCCATAACGATTTACTGTACTAATCTTACAGTTATTTATGTCAACAAAAAATTTTCATCCTGAAAACCCAGAAATTCATCTCCAGAACTAAACATGTTGAAGGTTGTCTCTTTTCTTAACCGTATGTTATTTAGCTTGTGGATAGATTTATATTTTTAAGAACCTTTTTATTTATATTTTAATCAATTAATTTTTAAATATATTTTTAAAAATTATAAAAATATTCAAATAATTTTGAATCTTTTTCTCTGATATTGATATGATTATGAGAGTACATATATATTAGTATGACTATGTTGTACAGCTATACATAGCTTCCATGCATGCTTATATACATGTGTATTTATAAATATTTTTAATTATTTTTTTCTTTCCCAAAAAGACAAAATGTAATAGAATACTTATATATGTATAGTAATAAAAATCAGAAGTTTTAGAGTAACTGAAATTTCAACTCATAATTTTGATTACCTGCACATATGATGTTGATATATTCTATATTTTAGGTGCATTTTGAGGGTGAAAAAGTGCACCCTACATGCTACAGAATATGATAGTTGAACCCTTTAACATTAGTTAAAAAAAGAAATTATTTATTTATCATGGTGGCAAAGTGATGGACTTTAGAGCTCAAAATCAGGGGCCAAAGTTCATCTCTGTCACTATCATTGCATAAACTCCTTATGAACTCCCGCACAATAAACCATTCAATTATATATATATATTAGTTCTAAAGCCAATCTATGAAATTATTGGAATTCTGGGATAAATACTTATCAGTAGAAATCATCCAATAAAGTATATTTTCACATGTAGTCACACATATTTATTGTCAATTTAGCATGTAGCATATATAAACTCATTATTTACATAAAAACAGGCTTCTTTTTATTCCATTTTTTAAATTAGATGTAACCTAGATAATAATAGTAACAGCAAATGCTAAAACTACATTATATATATAAAATAAATAATCATAAGTTTTTTTTAAATGTATGTAATTGAAGTGGAAGTAACCATTTCTCACTGAGTTATGTAATATCAAAAACATGAAACAGAGAATGGAATCACTCTCTCTTTATGCCATCTTAGTTTTTTGATGAAATTTTGAAATTATAGGGTGAATTTTGTCTATTGTTTTAATTTGTGCATAGATTAAATAATCTGTCATTGCTATTAATATATACAAAGGATGAAAAATGAGTCTTACTTTTAACAACCTCTAAATATTAGGTGAAATATTAGTTTTAATAAATGTAGTATTGTAACTATATATGGCTATCAGCGCCACCAAGCGAGCAGTAGTGCTGGCATCTAGTTGGCATAAGGTTCCTGTGCATATACATGTTGAACAGCACCATCTAGTGGCTGGAACTTGCATCACTGCTTTTGGGCCCCTACTCTGAATATTTCTGTGGTTGACACAGAAACAGTGCCTCTTGTGGCCACATGGGGCATAAGTTACAGCTACCAATATAATAAACAAAATACACTAGAATAACTCTACAAAATTAAAAATGCCTATATAAAATTTAAAAAAATAATTTCTTTACTATAACCAGATTACTGCTTCTTCTGCCATCTTGAGTGCAGGCAGAAGAAGCTGTAAGCTGGTTATAGCAAAGAAATTATTTTTTAACTTTATATAGGCATTTTTAAATTTGTAGAGTTATTCTAGTGTATTTTGTTTAATATATATATATAAACTGAAGCATTAGAGCAAGTTAGCAATCTTGCTTAAGCTTTGAGTCATTGCATATAATTTAAGATTACCACAGATCTTTACTCTTATATTATTATTTTAATTTTCTACTTCTACTTTTTTTCAACAAAATTAATTAAATGAACATGTTATATAAATTGTCTTTGGAACCTGAAATATATATTAATTAATAAGAGCAAACCTCAGTTAAAAACTAAAACCAAAATTTGAAGTCTTAAAGCAAAATAGATTATCTAATTACTATAACCCTTAATAACTGAAGCAACAGTACCCAAATTGCTAAAAGGTTTAAAACGGGCTGTTCTGAAACTGATTTAAGCTTAATAAAATAAACAGGAGCTACATAACCATATTTGTAATCTCAAATGTATACAAAACTAGTCATCATTAAAATCATCAACATATAACCAAACACTTCAATGTCTGTAAGATTCTGTTGTGAGCTTCAATACAAAAAAATAATGCACTAGCTATCACTTAAAATTAATAGTTTCTCATATTAAAGTTTTGATATGGAAGATGTGTACAATGATAATTGCAAATATATACTGTGATGAGACTAATCATTATTTACAATTTATTCATCTAACAGAAAGATTAAAATTGGCAAAAAAATAAAGAGCTTCTTCATCTATAGTACATCCTTTTAACTGTTGATGGAGCTATCATAATTTTGAAATCACATCGTGATATTCTCTAGGCTGTTCATTATTATGCATGATTGTTTAATAGTAAAGACTATTTGAGCATTTCAGAAATCAGGTTTACTACATGGTGCAAATATAATTCCAAATCACTATATTCTTCCAAAATAATACTTTAACCCACACAATCCATATAATCATGAATTGGTTTAAAAAATATAAAGATGATATTATACATCTGTCATAGTTTTTTCAAATGTCCAATTTTGATATTGTCAAGCTCATTTATGAACTTTGAGTTAAAAATTGATATCTTCTTGTAATATATCTTCTAACTTGAATTTTTTTTTAGGAACAATCAGGGGTAAAACATAGCCACAGTGCATGTAGGAATGCAAAGTATCTACTATAGTGATGAAAGTTGCATGATATTATAATTTATTGTTTGTTTTAAAATCAGAGCTTTGATATTCAACTGACAAACCTAGTTACCCTGAGATCATTATTTTTTAACTAATATTGACGGAATAACTTGGTTGGCTATGAGCCTTAGACTTGGAATAAAAATATTAAGCCTGCATATAACACATGAACAAAATTATCATTGACCTGACCCAGATTTGAACTCAAGGTTGTGGACATGAGAGTTAAGTGTCCAACCAATATGCCATAAGAATAAGAAATATATTTTTTTAAATTTTAGTCACGGTTCAAATGTTCAAATATTATGCAATGCCTATCTATATAAAATTCAAGCTGTTCTTAATAAAATGGGGATTTTACATTTCAATGAAGCATTACAAAATTCCTGGTAAATAAAATCAAATATTAATTCTATCGTCAAGCGTTGGTGGCCTAGTGGTTAGCATAGCTGCCTTCCAAGCAGCTGACCCGGGTTCGCTTCCCGGTCAATGCTTTGACATATGAAAAATATATATATTCTATCAATTATTTCTCTTTTTTAAACAGATCAAACGATTTTTTTTAAAAAAAAAAACTTTAAATTGTAATAAAATGAAATTTAAATTGCCGTCAAAACAAATTTCTTACTCACTCAATTGATACTTTGTAATAAATTATTATTATTTACTTCATCAATTTCGCCCTTGTAAACAATATTATAGCAACTTCCACCTTTGTTACACATGAATGATTTTTTAATGAAGTGAATAACTTTGTTTATATTACTGTCTCCAATGCTAATTTTAGTAAATTCATTATTTTTATTTTTCAATTGATAAAAAACAGTACCCCACCCGCTTTTCCCTTAAATACTTTTTTGTTGTTGTTTTATATCATGTCTGTTAATTGTTTCCGTTGAGGAAAGTCATATCCCATTTCTGTTTTACCTTTTTCAACTGGCAAAAATTACACTACTAACTACTATTAAATAATTATGATTTACGAATAATAACGCACTTCGCACGTGACGTTGACAATGGACATGCCTCTTAAAAATACCTCCTCATTACTTTTCTAATAATACAAATACATATCATTTATCTTTATTACTCTTTGTTAACAGTCGAAAGTTTTTTTTATCATCGAAAATTCTCATTACAATTAGATGATTTTATTAACATAGTTAATTCGCATGCGTGTTTTAAATTTTGTAATTAGTGCGCGAACTAAAATACTTTCATCAAAGGGTAATTAAAAGCAATAACTATAATAATAAATGAGTAATGAAAATTATTAACCATTAAAATTATATATTGTGTGCATATATATATACTGTGGAGATATAAAAACAAAACAAAAAATGCAAAAAGTTATTATAGTTATCTAGGAATATAACAGCTATTCAAACCTAATGGTATACATAGGAAGCTCCTGTTGAAAAGAAATAATTAAATCTAAATACTTCATCTACTGCACCATGTTCTTTGCACTTAATTGAAGTCATTCTGATATTTCTCAACTGAAGAAACCGATTGTTGTTGTTGTTATTATTATTATTCCACCACAAATACAAGTACACAATGTACTCTTTCATATGATTAAGAATTGTCTCATGATAATTATTTATATTCTCTTTATGATCCAAGTACTAAAGTAGATTTTTATCTTGATATTTCTGTTATATCAGAAAAAAATGCTAAAAAAAATCTTGGAAATTTCTTCCAAAGAGTTTAAAGTAGGTTTTCGAACCATACCTAACACAAATAGGCTGATTAACTATGCTAAAGATAGAATTGACCTAGAACAAACCCCTCAAGTAGTATACAAAATAACTTGCCCACAAGCAGGTTGTGGTGCCACATACTACATGAAACTTGGGCTACTATCAAAATTAGAGTGGTTCAACATACATATGTATACAAAAGCTATAGAATAAAAATGAAGGTAGCTCAGCATTCTTGGATCACCAAAAGGCATCTAGCCACAGGTTTGAACCCAACATGGTCCAGATTGTGTGCCTTGAGAGAAATGATATGAAAAGGAAAATAAAAGAGGCATATTTCATAGCGAATAACCTGAATGCCTCAATAGACGAGATACATGTTTTGCAATTTCAAAAAAATGGCCGAATTAAATGATTTGCATAGATTTGCATATAAAACAATTGCACAGTATCACTAATGACAAAGGCTATGAATATGAGAGTTAACATATCCCAAAAAGTGCTAAGCCAAATATTATTATTGTTTATTAGTTTAATAACTTTGCCAATTTGCTTAAAGTGCAATATAATCATTTAGAAGTGGAACTGGAATTTCTAATGAAGTCACAAATGATGTTGGTATGTCTCCTGCACAGGCTAAAATTATAACAAATAAACCAAATTCTCCTTTTGCTGTTGATAAAGTTGGTAACAATTGTGACATTAAATCAGTCTCAATTGTGCTAAATTCTGATGCTCTCTCCTCATCTAATATTAAGTCCTTAACTGATAAAAAAAATTCTGAAAACATAAGTTGGAGACAAACTAAATTCGCCTAAAGTAATGATCCATTAAATCAAAAGATATTTTTATGATGGAAAAAAAGTTATTACTGGGAAAGATTTCCATCACACTGCTAATTCTAATTCTTTTTTCCATATGTCATAGCATCAGCCGGGAGGCGAACCCACAACAACCGTCTGCAACCAACCACTTGCTTGCAAGGCGGCTAACAATGCTTGACACTAATTCTTTAGAGGATAATTCTCTTATGAATCATGATTTCAATAATTTAGATTTCCCCAATATTTTTAAAATTAAAATTTTAGACAATTTAGTTATTTCTTAATCTTCTGTTATATCTTCGTATTATAAAAATAATCATAAAAAAATCAGAAAGTTTATTCCGGCTATGAAAGCAAATCCTGACATTCTTTCCAAAATAAAAAAATAATTACTCTCGTATGAACTTTTACTAGTACCACTACATTTTTTTATTAATTGAAACCCATTAATAAAGTACAAGTCCATTAAACTGTTTGATGAAAATATACAAAATAAATATTTTTCCAAGAATTTATTGAAAAAAGTTGATTGTCATAAAGGTCAAACAATATTTTTTAACAAATCTAAGGCCAAATATAAATATTTTCTTTCAAGTATTCCTCCTGTTAACGTGATTTCTTATGACACCAGAAATTTTCTTGAAAGGAAGATACAAGTTAAAGTTTTGTGTTTTCAAATCAATATATTTAATTCTAAATCAGCTTGCTTTTATGTTTTCCCCAGATATAAACATCATGAGATTATCTCTTCTTATTTATGGCCTCACAGTACTACTACAACTTTTTTTCATAGTTTCTTGGCTAACTCATTAAAATTTTGATCTTAATTTTTTATCTTACCTTTGTTTTTTTTCGATTTGTTTTTTTTTTTTACTTTCTTTATTTCTATTTTTATATGGAAGGCGTTAATTATTTCTATTCCAATATAAGAAGATGTGAATTAAGTTAAATCTTGTAAAAAAATTCTTTTAAATTTGAGAATTTTATTTTATTTTTTTTGACTGAAACCCGGCTTTCATATCATATCCATTTATTTGTAGATGACAAGTATTGGGTTCTTCCCACCGACAGACCTTCTGAAGTTGCTTCGAAAGGTGAAGGTAGATTAAGGTGTCTTAAATTTTTTTATATATAAATCCATTTATATCAATTTTTATGTATGAGTCAACATGATTTGAATAATGGTTGTTACGTTTTACTGGGGACTGTTTATTATAAATCAAGATTACTTGTATCTGAATTCGATGAATTGATTTGCTCACTTGAGAAATTCTTGATTGCATTTAAATCATACATTATCATTTCAGATGATTTTAATATTCCTTATCTATATTTAGGCAATACTTTCTCAAATTAAACTACTAAACACCACATAATCTCCATCTCTTATGCTAGCACATAACTGTTATTAAACAGGCAAAACCCTCCATACAGTAGTGCCACCCTGTGCCAACCAGAGTAATCAATGAATGCCAGAAGGCTTGTGCATAAAATTCCCATCTAGTGCTTACTCATCCAATATCCCCAGACCAGTTTCTGGCTTGTGGCCTTTGTCAGTGAGGAGCCTTGGATCTGAGAGCACTGCACCTAGATCTTAGGATCTAATGCAACCCTCCAGCAGCCACTTTTTATCTCTACTTAACTACAGAACTATGAGAATGAAATTGAAAACACAATAATACTTTCAATATAAGCTCAATAGCTTATATAGTCATATGGGTCTGAACTCAGTTCAGCACTCATACATATTGCTGGTTTTGGCTCTTTAACAACCATAGCCACCACTATCCTATTAGATATTGGATGAGTAGGCACTAGGTGGGGATTTTATGCACAAGCCTTCTGGCATCCATTGATTACTCTGGTTGGCACAGGGTGGCACTACTGTATGGAGAGTTTTGCCTGTTTAATAACTTTCTCAAATTGTAACTCATTATCTTTTACGACTTATAGAGTGATTCAATTTTGCAATTTATTAAATCTCAGACAATACAATTCTTGTATTAATGCAAATAGTCATATTTTAGATGACATTCTTAGTAACTTTCCCAATATTCAACACTTCCATGCACCTTCTATACCCTTTTCAATTGATATTTATAATCCATCATTAGGATTTATTATTGATATTAAATATTCTAAGACTTCATCTGAACATATTATTGGAAGAAATTATTAAAAAAGTGATTATGTGGGTATGTGCATGGGGTTTGCCAATCTTAATTGGGGTTCTCCAATGATGTTAACTATTTATTATATAGAATATTTCAGAAAAGTTTTTAATCATATAATTAATTAATACTTAAAAAATTCCTTACTAATAATTATTTCCCTTTAGGCAAGATATGAAAAACAAAAATTTGATTTTTTACAATAATTTTATTAGTTGCTGAAGATTATCAAAATCATTTATAGAAAAGTCTATCAAAAATTTATGAAAAATATGGAGAATAAAATTGTGGATAATCCTAAAGAATTTTGATTGTTAATTAAGGATTTGATTATCACTAAAAGAAGAATACAACAGGTTAATATCTCTTCTTTAAAGCTGATGATTTTTCTCAATATTTTTCAGAACTCTCTATACAACCACAAGATAGATTATAATGATCATATTTTGATCAATGAGAATGTAAGAACATGTATTTTACTAAATAAATATATAGAACATGATACTGTAGTAATCATTAACCAACTTAAGTTAAATTCTAGTCTAAGTCCAGATAATATCCCCACTTTTATTTATAAAGGTTGTGCTTAATATATCTCTCCACCTCTTTGTCACATTCTCAATTGTTTTTAACAAGTTCTACTTTCCCCATATCTCTAAAAATTGTTAAGTCATTCCTATCTTTAAAATTGGAGATAAAGATACATAGTCAATAATTATAGGTCCATTTCAGTCTTGCTTATAGTTGCAAGAATATTGAAAGGTGTATCTATAGTAAACTAATGCATGATATCAGCAAATTATTCATTTCAACAAAAAATTTTATTAGTAATAAATAGTGATTACATTTTGATAATGGATAAGTTAATGAATAAATTGTACAATAATATTATAAAAAGTTCTGATTAACATATGCTAAGAAGAATACCGACTCCACCTGAAGCTGAATGGCCGATGGAAAATCTAGTAAATCCGAGAGAGGAGAGAAGAGATATTATTTTATGGTCAGTCTTATAGTGATGTTTGGTTTCGCCCATAAGAAGTATATGTGGGGAGCAGAGTGAGAGCCAGTTTTTAATAGCAAGAACTCTATCGATTGAGTTGATGCCGCGAATGTTTATGCCAGATATTTTGCAGAACATGATAGATTAATCCAAACCGTCCTCAGCAAAGTGATCCAAGTGAATGTGGGACATCTCTATATTAATGAGGTCTGATGTTGTTAGGCAGTCAGAGACTTGTGATTGAACTTGTAGATGGCTTGGTGATATATTTGTTGGTTGAGGAATCGCATCCATGAAGTCTTCGGTGTCTGATGGAGTAGAGTAATCTGTCTGAGATTCATCGGGAGAATCAATGGTATCTAAGGTTGTAAGATCCATGGTTTTCCTCTTTTTTTCTATGGATTTGTGAAGCTTTGAGTTGGATTTATCGGAGATTTGTTTGTTAGAGGGGGGTGGTGAGTAAAGTACCGGGTGGGAGCTGTCATCATCAGAGCTTGATTTATCTGAGCGAATTGATTTTCTTTTAATTTTCTTAATTGTATTTTGGGTATTTGTTGTGTCAATTTTTTGAGGATTTTGAAGTTGATTAGTGTTGTTTTCCTTTTCCTGTTCTTTTGATAGTAGTGTTATTTTATTGTCATAAGATTTTTGTTCGAATTTTAGACTTGAGACATTCTCTGTTTGCTGTAACAGTTGTGAATCTTCGATCATGCTGACTTTTGGGTTGGGTGTTTGATGGATCTTTTCGTCTGGTAGGTTAATTCTTGCAGGAGTTGAAGAATTGCAGATAGTTTGTGGTTCACTCTGTTTAGGGTTGTTATCAGTTGTTTTAAGCTGGTTAGGAGTTATATTGGAAGAATTGTTTTGACATTTTTTGAGTGTATTTTCTTCATTGCCTTGTTCTCTTTAGATGGTTTGGTCATATTATCTTCTTTTGTAGAAAGAGTTTGACCTAATATTATTTCTTGGGGATTAGTATAAGTTGTTTCGAATGTTTGATCTTGAGTATTATTAGTTTGCGTGATTGGTTTAGGAGCAGTATTTGTTGTTGTTTGGTTCTCTGATTTACTACTATTAGTGTAAAGGTTGACGTTTGTTCTTTCTTGAATATTTTCATTTTGAAATATAGTTTTGGATGTGGAAGGTTTTGTTGGAGGATTTATTTGAATCTGAATATCTGGGTTTGTGAGGTTGCTGTTTGAATTAGTCCTATGTGATGATTGTCTATTTAAGGACTTGTTAATAGGTCTACCAGGACATTTGTGAAATTTATTCATTTAAATACACAGTGTGTGCATATTCTTGCTGCACAGTCTTTAATAAGGTGTGTTCTTTGTAGGCAGAAGAAACATTGTGGTTGTACTCCTCTGAATGTCAAAACCATAGGAGAGCTCTTGTGTAATAATAGTGGGTATGTCAGTGGGTATAATGTTTTCTTTAATGTAAGTGTGAAGGTAACTGTATTGGACAGAATTTGATCTTCGAAGTGAGGATTTAATAGGTGTTTAATTTGCTAACTGAACCATAATTAATAAGGATGTCTTGTATTTCTTGTTCATTTAAGTGGGCAAGGCGTTTTGAATTCTGCCAGATAGTGTAACTGGACGGTTCATATCTATGGAGCATAGTATATAATTTCCTAAAGATTTGTAGTTATTTTTAAAATTCATTCGGTCTGCCCACGTTTTAAACTCTACGATCACAAGAGCGGTCATTGGAACTGAGTTCAGACATGTGCTCTTCCGATCTCCTAATTGCTTTTGATTGATTAGACTGTAGAGTTGTTCTACAGGGAATTTATATAAAGCACATTGATGATTTGTTATGGCTAAGATTAAAGACTTATCGCTGTAATAGTTTGCAAACGATTTATATAGAGAGTTGGGAAGAGCGTCGATCTTGAACTCATTGTTTATTTCTAGGAACATATCATCGTTAATATTGTTTATATTAAAAGAGACATTTTCCTGCGTGTTTGATTCTTTTTCTATGTCTAATTCTGTGAGATTCAAATATAATTCGTTGAGATTATCGGCCTTAATATTTTCAGAGATGCTCTCAGAATTTTTAGACCTTACGATATTTGCGTACGTAGTGGGATTTTCCAATATTGATATTGAGGTAATTGGTTTAGCTTGCACGTTAGCTGATGTAGCAATGGATTGTTCTGAGCTAAAATCTTTGATTGTTTTAGAATGAAATTTATCAGTTTTATAATTTATTTCTTCTTTTTTATTTTTAAATTTACTGTTGACAAACGGTACTGACACAGTACTGGTTTTGTCGACCTCTGGTGGAAAATGTTTTACTTTAAAAATTTCATCGGTATCATTTTGTTGGTAATTTTGTTTATTTCCAGATATAGTTTTAATTGAATTGTTGGGCAAAGGAAATTGCTCATTATAATCTTCTGTGGTTGAGTAAAGGCTTCGGAGAGGTAATGATTGGTTTTCGCTTGTATCAATAGTTCACACGACGAGATCTTCCGATTCTATTGTTTGTATTAGGGGTAAGTTGAATATTTTCTAAACTTTTGTTGATATTTGCAATGGAATTTTCTTTTGATTTACTCATTTGTGGGTTTTTATTTGTTGTAACGGGTGGTTTAGATGCATTTAGATTAGATCTAAGGCTATACAATTTACGGCCGATGACCGCATTGTTGGGTTGAATGCTGAGATCGGGGCTTACTTTATTTTTAGTTTTATCGGTTATATTATCGCTTTCCATCGTATAAAATGATTAAAAAGTTGACTTACCTTGAATAACAGACGTAAAGGTAAAGGGACAGTCGTCCCGTCTTCCTAAAACTGTAAAACACTAAGGGACGCTTTTTAAGACTAGTTACGAAGGTGGCATCTGAGCAATATGGTTTTGTGCCAAATAAATCAATAGAAACACATCTTATTACTATATATGACCACATTGCATGGGCAAATGAAGAATAGAGTGGATTAGATGTTATCTATTTTGACATGTCTATATCCCTTGATAAAGCTGATAATAACATACTTCTTATTAATTTACATAACCTTGTTTTAGCAAATAATGCATTTTATTGGTTTGAATCCTTTATAAAAACTAGAGCAGTTTTTGTTAAGTTTAATGCCAAATATCTTCTCAATATTATTGCTATCTTGGAGTACCTCAATGTAATATTTTGGCTTCTTTATTTTTTAATACATACATTAATGCCCCCAAAATCTGTCTCTAATACTCCCATATCCTGTGTTATGGTGATGATTGTAAGATTTTTAGACATATGCTTCAATATGATATTGATATTTTTTTCCAAATGATGTGAAAAAAATATAATGATGGTATTCTAGACAAATGCTCTTCTGTATTTTAGTTAAATAAATCTGAAATTCTAACATTTAAATATTGTATTAATAATCTTAAAATAAAATCTGGTATCACTCTTCGAGATTTTGGAATATTTTCTAATAATGGCTCCTTTCATTACATAGAATCATAATAAATAAAGACCTCAAGACAGTAGGAGCTATTTACAGATGTTGTAATGCTTTTGAATACTCCACCAAATATAATTTTTCTCTATCTTTGATTGTTTCAATTTTGAAATTCTGATGAGTTTTATGGAATCCACTTTCAAAAAGAAACATAAAAATAAAATGAAATTACTTTTCAAAATTTTTTCTAAATTTTGTAAACTGAAAAATGATAGTAATATATCTCTTTTAGCAAGAAAAAAAGCTAGGGATATGAAATTTTTATACAAAGTCATTCCCAAAAAATTTCTAATAACATGATATTAAAACTTAATTTGAATTCTTGTCAATATGAAACTCAGGCACATAATTATTTCTTCATTGAAGCTTGTAGATGTTAAGTTTTCCCGAAGATTTGTGATGCTGATATTTTAGTTATATTTATATGTTGGACTATTTTCATAATCTAATATTAAGTATTGAATGTCTGTAGAAAAATTTAACTTTATTTAAATATTCCAATTGCACTCAACTGTTAGTTATAGCATACAGGTTAGTATATGCATAATGTTTCAAGATGTATTATTCTCCTCTCTTCCTCAGATCTTGCTGGCTTGACCAATGACAGTACTAGCATAGGAATTAAACCTGAATCCTTAGGTTCTTCAATATTGAATTTTAAAGTAATACTTTAACCAACTGAACCATTACTTTAAAATTCAATATTCAAGAATCTAAGGATCCAAGTTCAATTCCCATGCTAGAACTGTCAGTGTCAGGCCAGCAACACCTGAAAAAGAGAGAAAAATAATATCTCTCAAAACGTTGTGCATATATTATCCTGTGTTCTATTAGGAACAGTTGAATGTACTTAGAAAATTTAAATAAAGTCAAAATTTTCTAAAGACATTCAATACTTAATATCGTATGGTGGAAATGTCCAACATATAAATACAACTTGTGATGTTATACTTTAAAATTTCCCCCTTTTTTTATCTATCCAGTTTTTACAACTTAGATTTTGTTGGTGAAAATCTTTTTCAAACTTAATATTAATGACTTTTTAAAGGTTTCAATATATATAATATCTGATTAGTGATTTTTATTTTATTTCCTCTTAATCCTTTTGTTAAAGCTTTTTTATGTGCAATTTCTTATTGACCTTTGAACTGTAGATATGTTCATTAAATAAAAAATTAAATTATTATTATTATCATCACCATCGTTATTTTTATCATCATCATCATCATCATCATCATCATTATTATTATTATTATTATGTTTCAAAGACAACTTTATTTAGTAAACAAAGCTTAAACTATAAAATTATAAGCTTTGATTCAGACTAAAATGTAATAATAGATATACGAAGACCACATAGAGAAAAGCTTTCATAAAATATGTTTTTAAACAGTATGTGCTTAGCCAGCTTTCGATTATTACAACTCTAGTTATTAATATAGTTATCTATTGGATATAAATAAAAATAATTAAAAGTTCAATGAAAAAGCAGCTTGGTTAGAGATTGCAAAATAAATAATACTTGGTCATTGCCAAACGAATATATGTATAATATTAAATTCATTAGCTATAAATTAAAAAACACTAATAGCAGCAAATCTTTTATGGCTATAGTTTATATAGAGAATGTTTAAAAAGTTCATTAGCTAAATAGATAGGCAACTTAGCAATGTGCAGTTTTGAATGCTGGGTTGGGTAGAGTACTTTTTTCTTGCCTATTGCTAAGAAATATGGGTAATTGGAATTTTCATCAGTTGTGAACAAGGCTGTATATTGGCTAAATTATTTTATTCACTAAACAAGAGTAGATATTTATAGGTAGGCAGGAAATCAAGAAGAAACACTACGTTGTATTTTAAATTAGGTATAGCAAAATCATAGAAAACCTCTTAGCTACCATTTAAAAGAAATAAATTCAGGACCAAGAGTGACCATATAATGGCAAAAATATCCAGATGTGCAATCTTGCTGTCTCTAGTCCTCAGTCACTCAAGCTTTTTGGAGAAGATAGCTGGGTGGTGTCTAGTGTTTTTACAAAGGCAGAGGGTATATCTTGTATATCAAAATTTCATATAGACTGAATATAGCTGCATGAATAGTATGTGTGGATCTTCAATGGAATGTTTCAATAATGCTTTTGGGTGTAATTCTGTCCCACCTATATGTGTTCAACATGATCGGTGCTAGTGCAGGACAGTTGTGGAGTAGGTGGAACTGTATTTCTCCTCCCTGTGGTACAAGCTGCAGAAAGAATCAATGATGTTATGTAGACTGTGATAATGGAGAAAAAGAGAAGTGGGTAGGGCATAGGGCTTGTGCTTCAAGAAAAAGTTGAAAAACTTAGGCTCCAATTACCATTTTTTTAATTCAATAAAGCAATCGTCTGTTAACAATTTGTTAACATTGGACAGAGGTGATCAACAGGATGATTGGGGTATAGCAGGTTATATATGCTCCAATAGGTGAATTTATTTACAGTAAATAGGAATATTTGATTAAAATTGGCTTATAAGGAATGATAAAAATCCATGTATAAGATAGGGTAGTTTGTAGATGTTATATGTAAGATGCATTCAAGTTCTGGAAAGCATCTTGTAATGGCTGCTAGGAGATTTATGTTTTCTTGAATATGGATCACTAGGATAGAGTGAAGATCTAGTACATTTAGGTTGTGGGGAGACAATCATCTTGCAGAGATGGAGACTGTTTTTCTGCAACATGGCAGCTCACTGCAGAATAAAGAGGTTGATGAAATGAACGGTTTAGTGAAAATGATGATTGGCCAAAAATAAGCTGTTTTTCTAATTAATAGCTGGTTAAAGAGGCCCACTTTCAAGTATAATAAGAGATGTGTTTTGGAGAGAAAGGAGATTATCTGTTCAGCATCATCTCTTAGCTTGTTCTGAATTTTTTGTCTCATAGTTCCCAATAACTATTAGCAATACCTCTTTCACTTATAACAGATCGGGAAAAAAAAATTATAGTTATTTTTATGCACAGTTTTTAATGCTAATAAACATACAAGTAGCTAATTTTAACTCTAAATTACCTTAAAATATAATTATAATGTTAACACCTGAAATTTTTTAAAGAAAAAAATCATATAATGGGAATGGGGTTTAAAATGCATTTAAACTGTAATGCAAAGTGAACCGAAACATTTATTTGCCATTCATTTAATAAATAATTTGAAAAATACTCACTTGAGTGAGCTACTAAACTTCCTTGTGAAAACAATGGGATGGTCAAGTTTTTATATGAGAGATGCAAAAAGTAAAATAAAAATGTTTGGTAGGTTGCAGTTTATGGATAGTAAAAGAATAAGCAAAATAGTGTTTAACTGGGTTATGAGTAAAGGGCAGGTAACAAGATGGTGAGAAAGGTAATGTGGTATGCAAAAGATTTGGATAAAGAATTTATATCAGTATACTTGTATAAAAGGTGGGATGATTGTGTTAGGAGGATTGTTGAGTGTTATAGTGGTAAGGAATGGGATAAAAGAATAGAAGCATTAATAACAAATAGGGAGTTGGAGAGATGGAGAACTAGTATGGAGAGTAAGAAGAGTTTAAATATATATAGAAGTATACGGAACATTGGATGTGAGTTAATTTATGATAATAGTAAGGAAAGTAGTTTATTGTTTAAAGCTCGAACAGGATCTTTAGCAACAAGAAAATATACATGTAAATGGAAAACTATGGGTGATTTAGTGTGTAAATTGTGTAAGGAAGGTATAGAAAATATTAGGCATCTGTTGATTGAATGTAAATGGTTGAAAGTAGAAAGGGTACAGATAATGAAGTTATGAGAGAATAGATGTGAACAAAGTGATTATACAGAAAGTGAGTTATTGGTTTTTATGCTGGGTTTGCGGAAATATAAGGGAGATTTAGATATAAAGGCCATAGAGTTGACAAAAATGTTGTGGAAATGGGATGGGGCAGAATAAGGAAAGATTTAGAGTGGGGAATGGAAAATAAGGTGCCTAACAGGTTTATCTGGGAATAATTGCTGAGATATTCTTGACTTCGTTTAAGGAGAAGCCAAAATATATCACATCACATCACATCAACAAATGTCTAAAAGCAGAAAGGGTACAAATAATGAAGTTGTGAACAAAGTGATTATACAGAAAGTGGCTTATTGATTTTTATGCTGGGTTTGGGAAAAGATAAAGGGGTTTGAGATATAAAGGCCATGGAGTTGATTTTTTTTATGTTGTGAAAATGGAATGGAACAGGATAGAGAAGAATATGGGAAAACTTGGGTTGGCAAATGGAAAGGGAAGTCAAAGTGGCTAACAGGTTTCTCTGGGCATAGTTGCTGAGAGATTCCTAACTCTATATAAGGAGAAGTCACAGTGCATCACATCACAACATCATTTGCCATTCGTCATTATTGTAATCATATAGAATCTAAATTTCTTAGTCTTTAAGGTGATGTTTGAAAACTATGAATTTGAAAACATAACAGAAAATGTATAAACTAGGAAAATTGAAATAAAAGAATATGAAAATTACATTACATTTTAAACCAGTTGTTTCTACTTGCAACAGAATTCATAAAATTAATAAATACACAAATTTCAGTTAAACTTTGCTATTTGGTAGAACAGAGATTCCCAAACATTTTGAGAGTCAACCCCTTCAAGAATTTCTTAACTTTTTATCAGCTTCTATTCTCTACAATTAAATAATTATGATAGGGTGAAAAAAATGCTGTGCTTTTTAAATTGTTTATTTTACAGTGTTTATTATTTTTTGGATTACATATGTCCAATATATTTATATCTAATCACAGCATTATAATAAAACTTTTATTAAGTTAAGAGAATTGACTGACACTGTCAATGTGATAGGTGTGCTTGGGACTCTTGGCAAGATTAACAATGTTTAGTTCAAGATTAGTGATATTCAGCCTTAAATTGCCTTGGAATTCTATATCTAACTTATTTTTCTGTTTTATTAAGATCGAATTACCATAGGTAAAATGAGCTTCACCATATATGAGTTGGGAAATGCAAGCAAAAATGGAATGGAAGTATCCTTCAGAAAGTTTGGATATTTTTGTACAACATTTATGTTCTTCCAAAAGTAACTTAAGATCAAATTTTTAAAAAGATCTTAGCTTCAATATCAACTAATAACAGTTCAGAAAATTCATCTTTTAAGTTACATTTGAGGTTTTCAATTTTTGTTGAAAATGGCACTATAAACCAACCTGAAATGCACATGTTTTCTACATCATCAAAGTGCAAATTAAAATCATCACTCAATTTCTGAAGATGCTTTGCATATATTTCTAAATCTTCATCTTTTATTTCCAATTGTTATAGTTTGAAAAGTACTACAAATCTCTTGTGACAATGAAGATTTAACAAGCCTAATATAACTTGGAAGCCTAAAAGAATTATCTGAAATTGAATAACCATGACTTCTTTACCTTGTAAATGTGTCAGGACATCATTAAATCTTATTTATCTTCAGTTAATCTAAAAACCAATTAAAATCTGTAAGAATTTCTATAGTTAAGTCAAATAACTCAACAAGGCTTTGTAACTTGCCAATCTAAACAATCATCTCATTTCAGTATGCAAGAATAATTGGTTTGATAATTCATCATTTTTTTTTACAAAATTTGATTCCTGCAATTCTTCACTGAGAATTTTTGCCATCAGATGGTTTCTGTGCAACCCACAGTGAATAGTACATGCACAGAAACTTTTTCTAATAATGAAACCTTGGTAATGGATTACGATCACCAGTGTGCCATCTATTGCTACTGCAGTTTCATTAGTAAATGGAATATCATACTCCCATTGCTGGAAAATTGTCAACCCTGTTCCATCAGTTACAAGATTTTTGCGAATAAAAATTTGTCAATATTTGATGCTTCATTTTACTAAAATATCTTTAAATAAGCTATAAGAATGGAAACACTACCAAAAGTAATCTCATCGTTGGATGGAGAACTCACTATGTATGAGCTTTAATACTATATTTTCTGTCACTTCATCAATACACCTTTGCATGATATTCACATTCAATGGTATTTTCAAACGGGACCCGAGTTTTTTTCATTATAGTTTTAATTACTACTTTAATTGTGAAAATAACAATGGACTCTGCAATTATATATAGTTTACCATTTTTTGCTATATTATGAGAAATATTATACAATGCTACTAATCCTCATTCACTACCAGCTTTAATGAGTGCTTTCATAAATGATTTTGTATTTGGCTGCTAAGTGTTTTTCTCTTTTCATTTTTTTAAAACGCACAAATCTTTGTCCTTTTAATCAGGATAAAATCTTTGGAAATGATTATTCATTTTTGCTGGTTTTATTGAGTCATTAGTAAATTCACAGAAAAGACACATAGGCTTCATTTGGTTTGTTAATGAACAAATAAATCCAAAGTTCAAATATTCCAATGAATATTGTTTTTAGAATCTGAAGTTACCATTATGATAATGAGGCTATAATAAATAATTAAATTGATGTGATGTGATGTGATGTATTATGGCTTCTCCTTAAACGAAGTCAAGAATATCTCAGCAATTATGCTCAGATAAACCTGTTAGCCACTTTCTTTTACATTCCCCACTCTAAATTTACCCATAATCTGCTCTATCCCATTTCCACAACATAATTTTTGTCAACTCTATAACCTTTATATCTAAATCCCCCTTATCTTTTCCCAAACCCAGCATAAAAACCAATAATTCACTTTCTGTATAATCACTCTTTTCATATTTATTTTTCCACAACTTCATTATATGTACCCTTTCTGTTTTCAAACATTTACATTCAATTAACAAATGCCTAATATTTTCAATTCCTTCCTTACATAATTTACAAAATAAATCACCCATATTTTTCCATTTACATGTATATTCTTTTGTAGCTAAAGATCCCGTTCGAGCCTTAAACAATAAACTACTTTCCTTACTATTATCATATATTAACTCACACCTAATATTCTGTTTATTTCTATATATATTTAAACTCTTTTTACTCTCCATACTATTTCTCCATCTCTCTAATTCCCTAGTCTTTATTAATAAATTTATTCTTTTATCCCATTCCTTACTACTATAACACTCAATAATCCTCTTAACACAATCATCCCATCTTTTGTACAAATATACTGATATAAATTCTTTATCCAAATCTTTTGCATAGCGCATTACCTTTCTCACCCATCTTGTTACCTGCCCTTTACTCATAACCCAATTAAATACTATTTTAGCTATTCTTTTATTATCCATAAACTGCAATCTACCAAACATTTTCATTTTACTTTTTGCATCTCTCATATGAAAACTTGACCATCCCATTTCTCCTTGAATTGCCTCCCTTGCTGTCCATACTTCTGCATCCAATGCATGTCTTCCTACTTCCCTTTGAGCTTTTTCTAAATAATCTAATATCTTTTTACTAACATATAATGCATCATTACCATATGTTAACCCTGCTACTGCAACTCCTTTCCATATAATTCTAGCTACATCATATTTATTATATGAAAATACTGTTAATTTCTTTATCAATCCCTTTCTTTTCTTTGCTTCATTTATCAATTTTTTCTCCCATTCATCCAAATAATTTTTCTGATTACTTAAAATAATTCCCAAATAACTATATCTATTCACCACACTTAACTTAATATCTCCCAATAAAAATTCTACATCTTCTCTTTCCTCAGTATTAACCATCATTATATTTGATTTTTCTTCACTAAATTTAATCCCCATCTCTTTACCCACCCTTGCACATGTCCTCAACATAACTTCCATATCTTCTCTTTTTTCTGCACACAAAAATATATCATCTGCAAAAAAAAGACCTGACAAAATATATACTCCCTTACTACCTATTAACGGTATCTCTATCCCTCTTCCTAATCTTTCTATTGCTCTTTCCATTTCACTCAAATACAACACAAACAAAATAGGTGACATAGGGCATCCTTGCCTTAGTCCCACACCATTTTTAACTTTAATTGATTCTATATTCTCTAATTTCCGATCTATTTCTTAATAATATCTATTAAAGCTTCATCCATTCCCAAATTTGCTAAACTTATCCATAATCTATTTCTATTTACTCTATCATATGCCTTCTCTATATCTATAAAACTCATATATAACTGTTTATCTGCATTCCTACTCATATCCATAAGTTGTGTAACTACAAATAAACTATCTCCTATACGCCTATCTAATCTAAAACCTCCTTGCATTTCACCCACTACATTATTCCCTTCCATCCATTTTACAACTTTACTAGCCACCATATACGAGAAAACTTTATATAAAACTGATGTTACCGCTATCGGTCTATAATTATTCAACTTTCTATGATCCTTACCCTTTCCTTTAAATAATAACCTTATTCTTGTATTACTCCAACTACTTGGGAAAACTCTATTCTGTGCCATTTTATTAAAACAGGATAATAACTTTACTTTTGCCCTATATCCTAAATTCATTACCATCTCTGCTGCCCATCCATCTAAACCTCTTGCCTTCCCACTTTTCAATTTCTTCTCTACCTCATTTAGTTCATTTTCTGAAAAACTAATATTCCCATTACTATATTCTTTCATATTTTCTAATATTCTATCATTCACATCTAACATCTTTTCTATATTCATTACATAACTATTTAAGATTCTCTCTAAATCTTCTCTAGAACTACACTCAGTTCCCTCATCATCTAGTAATACTAACTCTCTCTCCCCTACATTTCTCCTTTTAATATAATTCCAAAATTTTTTACTTCCATCTCTTCCACTTTTATTAATATCCTCCAACAATTTCCTATTCAATTTCATTCTCTCTCTATAAATATCTATTTTAGCCAACTTCTTCTTTTCTAAGTACTTTTCCCATTTAGCATTAATATCTTTTTCACTTTCCTTATTCTTAATAGCACACTTATATTCTCTACATGCTTCTTTCCTTTCTTTTACACTTTTACTAATTTTAATTTTTTTATTACTTTTATTCTTTTCAATATTCTCACCTAAAACCCTATTTGCAACTTTTTCTACTTCCTTACACCAATCCTTATACTCATCCCCAACCCACTCTTCCATTATTTCTTCAACTTGTATTTTATACTCTTCCAACTTATTCTTATCATTTACTCTCCATCCACATCTTTCACTATTATTTCTACTTTTATTTCTATTCTCCATCACATTACTAACCATTTCAATTACAATGAAATTATGATCACTAGTGCATACTTTTTCTTCATTATCAAATACCTTAATTTTCCGTATTTTATTTATTCCCTCTTTCTCTACCAATACATAATCTATTGTGTGAAATATATTATTTCTGGACCATGTGTATTGTCCCTCATAAATATTTAATAAATTTCCAATACTCAAATTCACTTTCTGACAAAAATTCTTCAAAAGCTGTCCATTTTCATTATCTACATCATCAATTTCTTCAATATGTCCATTCATATCCCCTATAACCATTATTCTCTTCCCCCTTTCTTTAAAACTTTGTATATCCTTAACTAAACATTCGTATATATTACTATTCCACTCCAATATAATTTGACTATCTCCAGTAGCTATATAAACTATAGCCACCATCCATTCTTGTCTACCCAACCTTATTTCAAACCACAAGTGTTCTTGACATTTAACAATATTTAAATATTTTTTTGATATAACACCTATACCACCACCCCTTTTTTCTTTTTCTTTTCTATTTATACCCTGCCATACCAACTGTTCCAAAATAGGTTCTTCTTCTTCTCTTAAATGTGTTTCCACTACTGCTAATACCTCAAGCTCTTCATTTTCAATTGTTTTATTTAATTCCATCCATTTTTCTGGTTTCCTACCACCTTGCATATTCAAAAACCCAATTTTAACAATTTCTTCTTTCCTAACTACTCTTTTATAAATTCTTTTAATTCTTTCTTCTCCATTACATTTATAAATTACTTTCTTACCATTAATTTTACAAACCCATTCCTTCTCCATATCTATATTTATATCAAAATCAAATTCCTTTTGCTTACTTCTTATATTGCATCCATTCTTTTTAATAATATTACAATTTAAAAACCCACCCCCCTTTATAAGTTTCCCGAAAAAAATTCTTTATAAATCAAACTCCCTAAAACTTCACTTCCTTGTTTTCCTAAATGCAACCCATCTTTACTATATAACTCTCTCTTTCCAATAAAACAATCCCACTATAATTTATGCCTCTATAATTTATTTTGAAATCTGAAGATAACCATTCATTTCAAGATATCCAAATCAAAAATAATTTAATTAAAATAGTTGCTAATATGTTAATTCAATTTTCATCTAAAATCAAGAAAATAAATTCTCTAAATTGGAAATACTGAATTTTATGAATATCAAACAAAACCATTACAATTTCAATAACAAATTTGGCCACAACTTTATTATGTCAAAATAATGAATTAATATTATCATATACATTAAAATTTAGAAAGGAATAAAACATTTTAAAAATAAATTTCTAATTACTTTTCAACCCTTTTTTTTCCATTCATATATTTAAAAAAAACCTTAAAAAAAATCAAAACACTATTATAACTTATAACCTTGAAGAAACTTCTTCAAAGTGAGATATTTCAATTGATAATATCACAGCAGCTAATTTATTTTGTTATTTACATTTTTATAACAAACATAAAATGCATTTAATGATTTTTTTCTTTTTAAATGCTTTTATTAAAGTGGGAAAATTGTTTTCTTTGTTGGTATGTTCGTTTGCAAACTTTTGATCTTTTTTAAGTTAGAATAAAATTTTAAAATTGGGGTTTAATATATTTAAATGCAATAAAATTGCTTGAAATTTGGTATACAACTAATTAATACCAGACTAATTCATTTAAGACCCTAATATTTTTGGTAGATCATCTAGTTTCTTAGCTATGGAACAAAGGACATGAAAAAATTGAATATTTTGATATTTCAAATTTAAAAAAATTTCTTAAAACTTTCATTTGTTTAAATAAGGGCAATATGGATATTTTTTTAAGTAATAAGAAAGTTTATTTATAATATGTTTTGTTAAGCTTTTTTTATGGAAAATAATTTATACCCAAAAACATACATGAGATACACTTAAAGATTGAATAAAGCTCACAATTTTTGCCTTTCTTAATATTTTTGTACAACTTTCCATTATCAC